>CM019063.1:35786430-36059344 GCA_009667805.1 Leptobrachium leishanense
CCACTGGGTCCAAAATGGAGAGGTTTTTATCTTGTCCTGTTATCAACCCCTACAGCAGTAAAGACCACAGCCATGAGCACCTAAATGATCCTAACCCAGATAATACAGAGGATCAACAAGTGGGTGTTTTGATGGGCACAGGTCCTGACCACCCGCCAACGGGGGATAACCACAGGGTGCTTTTTTAGGGGCCCGGCCCCCACCCTTGATCGTCCAGAAATGTTCTTCACTTTTGAAATTCCGGTGGAGAGGGATTGGGTTTATGTGACTGTGAAAAGAATTGCCCAAGGAATTCTGACACTAGGGGCATTTGTGGTGCTGATTTTATATCTTGCTAATCTGATTTATGGACTCTCACGTGGAGCACGCCCCAATTGTACAAGCACCGCTGGGAAAGTGGATATTTCCCATATCTGGAATGGTACGCACCCGGTGATGGAGAACCGTACCATGTGGAGACAAAAACGAGAAGTATCATCCGAGATATTGCCAAGAGGACATTTACTTGTGCAATTCAAATATGACTATGCTAAAAAGTCTGGGCAAACCGCATGCTGGGTGTGTAGTAGACTGCACCCAGAGACAATTCATATACCATTTGCCTCTGTTCCAATGAATTTGAGTATGTTTGTATCAGGGAATGTCACAATACATGCTGTCGACGCACCAAGGGTAAAGACAGAATCAGTCAGTCCCGGGTACCCCATAATAGGACCAGTGTATCCACCAGAATGGTGTTTTCAACTAGGACCAGACAAAGAAATAGATAACGAGGGTGGGTTATGTAACTCAAGTCAGTTCAACTGGACATCATACATTTATATTCAAGACAGGACAAAAGGCGAATTATTTATATATACGATGCAGGCAACTCACTAGAGACCAAGAGGCGGTGATTAGGAATGTGACCAATGGGAGGCAGGGTGCAGTGGATATGATGAGACGGCTGAGACAACTTGCGATAGAGATATCAAAGGGAATATACATTTATCACCATTTATAGTGGAAGGAGGGTACCAGTGTGCTGTGAAAGGGTGTGTTTACACATGGGTACCACCAACAATAACGGGAATGTGTTATTTGGCTAAGCTGGTCCCAATCCAGAGACTAAGGGGAGAAGACACAAACACAGACACAGAACTACACCCTAGGTACCCACTGGTGTTTGAAAGACGAAGAGAGAATTGTTTGCGAAGATGGATCGAATATGGGCATGGTTGCCAGCATGGACTGGATGGGGAGGAGAGATGATGAGGAGATTGAATAGCTATGTCAATCTGATGGATGAGATTCTGAATAGGACCAGTATGGATATCCAGCTGCTGAATCTGGAAATGCGTGAGTTACGAAAGGTGCAGATGATACATGATATGGCGCTCGAGCAGATCAGTGCGGCCTTGAATGGATTGTGTGAAATGACAATGCACTATGAATGTTGCACCTTCATCAGAAAAACTACACATGAAGTCCCAGATTATTACCAGGTAATTCAAGATCACCAAGAGAAGGTAGCACAGTTGCAGGGTATAGCCAGGAGGATTGCTGCCGAAGGCTGGAATCCGCTCCGTGGGTTTGGAGCAATGGGAGAATGGTTTGGTTCCATCTTGAGATTTATCTCACGGATTGGATCCATGATACTCATGATAGTGGTGATCTTGATCATAGGGATACTGATATACCGCATAGGGCTATGCATATGGCCACTGTGCAAGACAGCACTGACACCCACACAAACACAGAAGATACCACTGATAATTCCACAGGGAATGTTCCCAGTGAACGGAGAGCCCCCCAGTATGCAGAGATTCAGGATAGTGGAGTGTAATGGCTACAAGTGCCAGGAAAGAGATCCTGACACTTGAGCCAAGGGGGGAATGAAGGAGAATCAGGCAGAAGGATGGTTGTTACTATGAGCCAGGCAGCCATCTTGTGCAGAATATTGGTTCACCAGTAAATAGAATAGATTTTTACTAGATGTGCAAAGTAGAGTTTACATAGAATTCCAAGAATGCGTGGCAGATTAGAAAGCTAGCAATAAAACAGGCAGAATCCGGCCGGCTCTTGGCACAGAGAGACAGGGAGATTTATGAATGAGGCAAGGTTATTGAGATGTGCGGAGGAACAAAGAAAACCTAGAAGACAGACCGGGCCCCAGGCCATCTGAATAAACATAGCCGATAGCACCACAAATCACAGACTGTCAAACTAACGAGAAGTGTATCAATTGTAGTTATATGTGGAATGTTCTTTGTGTTCGAGTTAATGATGGGAGGTATTAACCCACGTGGGGTGGAATAAAGTGTCATAGGGAGGTGGGCTGATGGGGATGTACCTAATTATGTATTTGGGGCATAAAACCTCATGTCACTGTGTAATCGGGGCTCACTCTTTGCGATTCAATCCTGTGTGAGCACTTGTGTGACGACACAATAAACTCTTGCCTTTCCTGAAGAGACTCGTGTTTGGACAATCCTTGCTTGTGTCTGGTCCGGCGCCGTTAATGAAAGTGAACCTGTTTTTGTCCGCCTACAGTATCAGTTACAAGAAGTCACAGGGTGTGCTTCGGGGGTATCAGTTACAGGAAGTCACAGAGTGCGCTTCGGGGGGTATTAATTACAGGAAGTCACAGGGTGCGCTTCGGGGGTATCAGTTACAGGAAGTCACAGGCTGCGATTCGGGGGGTATCAGTTACAGGAAGTCACAGGGTGCGCTTCGGGGGTATCAATTAGAGGAAGTCACAGGGTGCGCTTCGGGGGTACCAGTTACAGGAAGTCACAGGGTGCGCTTCGGGGGGTATCATTTACAGGAAGTCACGGGGTATGCTACAGGGGAGTCTCAGTTACAGGACGTCACGGGGTATGCTACAGGGGGCTCTCAGTTACAGGACGTCACGGGATGTGCTACAGGGGGCTCTCAGATACAGGAAGTCACAGGGTGTGCTTCAGGGGGTATCAATTACAGGAAGTCACAGGATGCGCTTCGGGGGTATCAATTACAGGAAGTCACAGGGTGCGCTTTGGGGGGTATCAGTTACAGGAAGTCACAGGGTGCGCTTCGGGGGGTATCAGTTACAGGAAGTCACAGGGTGCGATTTGGGGATATCAATTACAGGAAGTCACAGGGTGCGCTTCGGGGGGTATCAGTTACAGGAAGTCACAGGGTATGCAACAGGGGGCTCTCAGATACAGGAAGTCACAGGGTGCGCTTCGGAGGGTATCAATTACAGGAAGTCACAGGGTGCGCTTCGGGGGCTCTCAGTTACAGGAAGTCACAGGGTGCGCTTCGGGGGGTATCAGTTAAAGGAAGTCACAGGGTGCGCTTCGGGGGTATCAGTTACAGGAAGTCACATGGTGCGCTTCGGGGGGTATCAGTTACAGGAAGTCACAGGGTGCGCTTCGGGGGGTATCAGTTACAGGAAGTCACAGGGTGCGATTCGGGGGGTATCAGTTACAGGAAGTCACAGGGTGCGCTTCGGGGGATATCAGTTACAGGAAGTCACAGAGTGCGCTTCGGGGGGTATTAATTACAGGAAGTTACAGGGTGTGCTTCGGGGGTACCAGTTACAGGAAGTCACAGGGTGCGCTTCGGAGGGTATCAATTACAGGAAGTAACGGGGTATGCTACAGGGGAGTCTCAGTTACAGCACGTCACGGGGTATGCTACAGGGGGCTCTCAGTTACAGGACGTCACGGGGTATTCTACAGGGGAGTCTCAGTTACAGGACGTCACGGGATGTGCTAAAGGGGGCTCTCAGATACAGGAAGTCACAGGGTGTGCTTCCGGGGGTATCAATTACAGGAAGTCACAGGATGCGCTTCGGGGGTATCAATTACAGGAAGTCACAGGGTGCGCTTCGGGGGGTATCAGTTACAGGAAGTCACAGGGTGTGCTACAGGGGGCTCTCAGATACAGGAAGTCACAGGGTGTGGTACAGGGGGCTCTCAGATACAGGAAGTCACAGGGTGTGCTACAGGGGGTTCTCGGTTACAGGAGGTCTCGGGGTGTGGTACAGGGGTCTCTGATGTGTCACACAGTGGGGTATAGGGGGCTCTGAGGGTGTCAAGGGGTGAGGTAGAGGGCTGGATTGCGTAATGTTTGGGGTTTCCGTTGCTGAGGATTTTCTCGCTCTGCCTGTCCCCTGCAGGCACCATTCATATAAAGATGGACTTGGGACCCAAATAATAGACGGCGGCTTTTACGATTCTTTCAGACAAAAGGAACGCGGTGATAAGAAGAGACCGTGTGCAGAAAGAGGAAGAGCGAGGGGTTAATCATTAAACGAGTTTTATTTTACAGTGAGACGTAACCAGACGCAGCGCGTTCCAAACACAAGCGTTACGAGCAGGGATCAAGTCCTAAAAAAAGAAGTGTGGGAACTCACCAGGATTTCTGTCTCCCAATAAGCAATTATCACGTTGCACGTAACACAAACACACACTCAGCTCTGATAAATTTATGTATAGATGTCAATAAGAAAGCAGATTGTACAACAAATGCTTATGCTGGCTATTGAATACGGAGATGTAGTGTATGCAGCTGCCCCTCAAACACACCTTCATAAACTTACTACATTGTATAACTTATTCTGCCGCTTTGTGCTACAATGTAACTACATGACCCACCATTGTGACATGTTAAAAGAGCTAAACTGGCCGTCACTGGAATCTAGACGCACCTTCACCTTTCCAACATGGTGTTTAAGAGCTTTTCTGGGAAGCTACCACCCTACTCTGAATAGACTGCTTCCCCCAGCAGTTCCCTCATCCTATAACCTCCGATCCAGGACCAGCCCCTTACTTGTAATACCGCAATACAAAAAGAAAGTGGCTCGATCCTTATTTTCCTACAGAGCACCACAATTATGGAATAACCTCCCAGACACCATCAAATCTTCCACCAGTCTAAAGTCACTTAAGAGATCTCTATTAACATAACTCAATAAGGAATGCACCTGTAAACATGTAACATAGTGACTATATACAGAATGCACCTGTAAACATGTAACACAGTGACTATATACAGAATGCGCCTGTAAACATGTAACATAGTGACTATATACAGAATGCACCTGTAAACATGTAACACAGTGACTATATACAGAATGCGCCTGTAAACATGTAACATAGTGACTATATATACAGAATTGCCTGTAAACATGTAACACAGTGACTATATACAGAATGCACCTGTAAACATGTAACACAGTGACTATATACAGAATGCACCTGTAAACATGTAACATAGTGACTATATACAGAATGTGCCTGTAAACATGTAACATAGTGGCAAATTAATTTTCTGTGCTAATCTGTATATTTGGGTTTTGGTTTTAATATCTTGCATTGTATTACTTTGTATTTCTGTAACTGTAACACTTCAATGCTCTTGAACCCAGGACATACTTGAAAATGAAAGAAATCTCAATGTATCCTTCCTGGTAAAATACTTTATAAATAAATATGAAATAAAGCAAAAATATATGATAAATCCTATATTTATTGTGACTTAATAGCGAAATATGTGATTGAACACCTGACTACCAGCTTTATTGAGTATGGGACCAAAGGGAACTCCGTTCCCTCTGCAAAATTAGTGCAGGAACTCCGTTCCCACGCGTTCCCCCTCGACTTGACCCCTGGTTACGAGCTCGAACACTCCTTCACCCGGCCAACTCCTCAACCACCAGTCCCAGAATGCCACGCGGCAGCGTCCATAAACCTGTGACCACAGCAGACACAATCCAGTTATACCCTATATATCCCTGGTTAGCAGCGTGTCAGTGCTAGTTATACCCTATATATCACTGGTTAGCAGCGTGTCAGTGCTAGTTATACCCTATATATCACTGGTTAGCAGCGTGTCAGTGCTAGTTATACCCTATATAATCACTTGGTTAGCAGCGTGTCAGTGCTAGTTATACCCTTATATCACTGGTTAGCCAGCGTGTTCAGTGCTAGTTATACCCTAAAACTCACTGGTTAGCAGCGTGTCAGTGCTAGTTATACCCTATATATCACTGGTTAGCAGCGTGTCAGTGCTAGTTATACCCTATATATCACTGGTTAGCAGCGTGTCAGTGCTAGTTATACCCTATATATCACTGGTTAGCAGCGTGTCAGTGCTAGTTATACCCTAAAACTCACTGGTTAGCAGCGTGTCAGTGCTAGCTATACCCTATATATCACTGGTTAGCAGCGTGTCAGTGCTAGTTATACCCTATATACACTGGTTAGGCAGCGTGTCAGTGCTAGTAATACCCTATCACTAGTTAGCAGCGTGTCAGTGCTAGTTATACCCTATATATCACTAGTTAGCAGCGTGTCAGTGCTAGTTATACCCTATATACCACTAGTTAGCAGCGTGTCAGTGCTAGTTATACCCTATATATCACTGGTTAGCAGCATGTCAGTGCTAGTTATACCCTATATATCACTGGTTAGCAGCATGTCAGTGCTTGTTATACCCTATATATCACTGGTTAGCAGCGTGTCAGTGCTAGTTATACCCTATATATCACTGGTTAGCAGCGTGTCAGTGCTAGTAATACCCTATCACTAGTTAGCAGCGTGTCAGTGCTAGTTATACCCTATATATCACTAGTTAGCAGCGTGTCAGTGCTAGTTATACCCTATATACCACTAGTTAGCAGCGTGTCAGTGCTAGTTATACCCTATATATCACTGGTTAGCAGCATGTCAGTGCTAGTTATACCCTATATATCACTGGTTAGCAGCATGTCAGTGCTAGTTATACCCTATATATCACTAGTTAGCAGCGTGTCAGTGCTAGTTATACCCTATATACCACTGGTTAGCAGCGTGTCAGTGCTAGTTATACCCTATATATCACTGGTTAGCAGCGTGTCAGTGCTAGTTATACCCTATACACTATATTGCCAAAATTATTGACTCACTCATCCAAATAATCAGAATCAGGTGTTCCAATCACTTCCATGGCCACAGGTGTATAAAATCAAGCACCTAGGCATGCAGACTGTTTTTACAAACATTTGCGAAAGAATGGGTCGCTCTCAGGAGCTCAGTGAATTCCAGCGTGGAGCTGTGATAGGATGCCATCTGTGCAACAAATCCAGTTGTGGCATTTCCTCGCTCCTAAATATTCCACAGTCACCTGTCAGCTGTATTATAAGAACGTGGAAGTGTTAGGGAACGACAGCAACTCAGCCACGAAGTGATAGGCCACGTAAACTGACGGCGCGGGGTCAGCGGATGCTGAGGCGCATAGTGCGAAGAGGTCGCCAACTTTCTGCAGATTCAATCGCTACAGACCGCCAAACTTCATGTGGCCTTTAGGGATGAGCTGTTCGGTTCGATAGGTTTGGAGTTCGATTCGAACATCGCATTTCCGCATGTTCGCCGCAATGGACCACAATGCACTTTTCCACTGGCCTGAAGCTTGTAATTGGCTACAGCCTTGCACCTGACCACAGGTCAGGTGCAAGACAGGTTCAAGACTATGCCAATCACGGCTCAGTCAGAGTCCTGATTGGGCAAATGTTGCCCAATCATGGGCTCACAGAGCAAGGTCCCGCAGCACACTATATAAGGTTTCACACAGCGCTTCAGCACGCGTTTGAGAGGAGATTGTTGTTGTGTTAGTGTGTGTTCTCACTGCCAGTCTGCCACCAGCTACGGGGGGGGGGGTCTCATTTCTACAAATATCTGGGAATTATTATAATCCGTGTGTTCTCACTGCCACCAAGTATTTTGGGGGGTCAGTAACTTCTCCAAAATATCTGGGAATTGAAGTAATCTGTGTCTTGTCACTGCCACCCAGAATTTTGGGGGGTCAGTCATTTATACAAAATATCTGGGAATTGTTCTAATCTGTGCCTTCTCACTGCCAGCTATCAGGGGGTCCCACATACTTCTAGCAGATTTCTGCAAATTGTAATCTGTGTCTTGTCACTGTTGCCAGCTATCAGGGGGTCTCACTGATTTATAGGAGGTTTCTGGGAATTTTAATCTGTGTCTTGTCACTGGCTGCCAGCTATCAGGGTGTCTCACTGAGTTATACCAGAGTTCTGGAAACCTTTAATCTTTATACCAGAGTTGAATCAGAGTTCTGTATATCTTTAATCTATACATCACTCACCATGTCAGAAAGACCAAAAAGGACAGGCAGACGCTCCCAGACACAGATAAGAGGGCAAGCAGCCTCTGTGTTGGGAGGCTGTGCCTCTGGTCGTGGTGGACGTGGTGCATCCTCTGCAGGGGCATGCTTGTCCTTTCTAACTGCTGCTGGCCGTCTTAAGCAGCAGCAACATACAGAGGATTTGGTGGATTGGCTAACCAGGCCATCCTCATCCTCTGAGTCCTCTGCCAGCCATGCTTGTAGTGCTTTACAGTCCACCTCAGCTGACAAAACATTTAATGCAGCCTCCATGTCCACAGCTACTCCTGCCGTAGCCTCGCTATCACACACGGAGGAGTCAGCTGAATTGTTTGACTACAATGACAGTGACATGCTGCTTAAGGATGCGCAGCAACTACAGTGCTCTGATTCAATCTCTGAGGTTGAGGAAGGGAGTACAGTATAATCAACCTAGAGGAAGGGGATGCCAGTGATGACACACAAATAACTGGCACTCATGTTGCCCCAGCAGCTGCAGCATACTGCCAAGTTGGCTCCAGTGAAGAGGAGATAGGGGGTGATGACAATGATGATGAGGTCACAGACTCCACCTGGGTGCCTGATCGAACAGAGGAGTCAAATGAGGAGGAGGAGGCACAAGAAACACGAGGCACAACATCCTCTATGACCAACCGTAGCACTAGCCAGTCCAAGGCATCAGATGTCAGAGCTGCTCAGGTGCAGAGCGCTGTTGTCTCAAAGCACACATCCAGGAACTCTGCTGTCTGGGAGTTCTTTAAGAAATGTGCAGCAGACCCCACCGTTGCTATTTGTAATCTATGTCAGATGAGGTTCAAGCGTAGGAAAGACACCGGACGCTTGGGCACCACGTGCTTGAGGCAACATATGACCACCTGCCACGCATCCCGTTGGCGCAAAACTTTGCGTAGGTCCTCCTCCTCCTCATCTGTCTCTACCCCCACTGTATGTCCTGCCATGTCATTGCCTGCTACAACCTCCACTGACAGGGATGATGCTACAGTAATGGATGTACCAGGTCCTTCCTAACAATGTGACAGCATCCCATCAGCTGAAGATTTACGCCGTCAGATTACGTTGCCCTGGCTGCTGCAGCGTAAGAAAAAATATAGTCCCAACCATCCCCAAGCACAGCGTCTAAATGCCAGCTTAGCAAAATTACTCGCATTGCAGCTGCTGCCTTTCCAGCTGGTGGACTCTGCTCCCTTCCGTGAATTTGCTGAATGTGCTGTACCACAGTGGCATGTTCCAAAATGCCATTACTTTTCACGGAAGGCCATTCCAGCACTATACCAGCACGTGGAAGACAATGTTATCGAGTCATTGGGAAAGGCAGTCAACAGCAAGGTGCATGTGACTTTAGACACGTGGTCCAGCAAGCATGGACAGGGTCGTTACATTTCCTTCATGGCACACTGGGTAATTCTGATTGCAGCTGGGAGGGATCCAAGACGGGACTCTGTGCTGGAGCTTGTTCATCCACCACACCTCCAGAAAGCTGCTTATATGAGGTCTGTCTGCTCCACCACCACCTCTCCCTCTTCCTCCTCCTCCTCCTCCTTCTGTGTCTCTGGCGAAGTGGCAGTGAAACCGACGCCTGACAGGGGCTACGCAATGGCTCAAGCAAAAAGATGTCATACTGTGCTTGAGCTGGTTTGTTTAGGGGACAGGAGCCACGCCGGGCCAGAAATTCTGTCAGCTCTGCAGGGCAGGTGCAGAGATGGTTACACCACGCCAGCTTCAGCTGGGAATGATCGTCTGTGATAATAGCAGCAACCTTCTCTCCGCCCTACGCCTGGGTAAATTGAGGCCAACTGCAGCCACTTCAGATGGTCATTCCCAGCAAGTGTTCACCTGGCAGAAATTCAAAGAGAATTCCATCTTCCCACAAACCGTCTGAACTGTGACATGCCCACCAGGTGGAACTCGACATTAGCAATGCTGCAGCGTCTGCACAAGCAGCAGAGGGCCATCAATGAGTACCTGTGTGAGTATGGCACATGGACAGGTTCAGGTCAACTTGTTCCCCCCCCGCAGTGGCTGATGATCAAGGATGCATGCACTGTACTGTCACCATTTGAGGAGGCAACGAGGATGGTGAGCAGGGACAGTATGCATCAGTGACACAATTCCTTTAGTGTTCCTGCTGGAGCACACTCTGCGGGGAATTATAGATGTGGCTCTAGAGGCAGAGCAGCGGGAGGAAGAGGAGGCCTTCCCTAGCTCTGAAGGCCCCAGTCTTTCCGCAGACAGCATTCCAGCGGATCCTCCTCAGATCAGACAGGAGGAGGATGAGGAACGAGGAGGAGGAATATTTAAGTAGTGGAGGCATTGAAGGTGGGGATTCCTCGAGGGAGGGTTTTGTGTGCCCAGAAACACAAGGACTAGTACGTGGCTGGGAGGAGGAAGTGCACGATGGGGTCATCCTCCTCATTGACCAGGAAGACTCGGAAGCTAATGCCACCTCCAACCTACGCCGCATGGGCTCCCTTATCCTGCAAAGCCTGCTAAAGGACCCCACGATTCGTGCTATCAAGGAGAGGGATCATTACTGGTTGGCAACCCTTCTTGATCCACGATGCAAGGATAAAGTTGCAGAGCTCAGGATGAAAAAACTTGAGGACGCTCTAAAGCGACACTTGTGTAACACCTTTCCAGGCACTGGCAGGTTACCAAGTGATGACACAGGTGCTTCTGAGGCTGCGGATACTCAGAGGAATAGTGGTGAAGGCCGGGGCCGCTTGACTGATGCCCTTCATCTAGCGTGCATTCTGAAAGGATGT
Organism: Leptobrachium leishanense; assembly: GCA_009667805.1. Lineage (NCBI taxonomy): Eukaryota > Metazoa > Chordata > Amphibia > Anura > Megophryidae > Leptobrachium > Leptobrachium leishanense. Next base: position 35,797,347 of record CM019063.1, read on the forward strand.
TCAGTGCCGCTGGAGGTTTTGTCACAGACAAAAGAGTGCGTCTGTCCACCGACTCTGTAGACCGGCTGACATTTATAAAAATGAATCAGTCCTGGGTCAGCAGCTGTCAATCCCCTGATGCTGACGTAACGGAATAGATCGGGGATGTCTTCTGCATTCACAAAACCTCCAGAACTGAACTCTTCCACAATACCACAAAAGGGTTACGGTGTGAAGGCACTTGCTGCCATGAAAGGCATAATATTTGGCTGTACTGACGCCTGTGCCACATTTATATCATTTTAATTTTTTGAACCGCAGGGTCCAACCCTGCACTCTTCCACAATACCACAAAAGGGTTACGGTGTGAAGGCACTTCCTGCCATGAAAGGCACAATATTTGGCTGCACTGACGCCTTTACCAAATTCATATTTTTTTAACCACTTCGCTGCAGAGGATGCGCTGAGCGCGTCCTGCCGCAGGAAGGGTTGGCTGCGGTAGCCTCGCTGAGCGCGTCCTCTCAAAACAGCCAGCGATCGGTCGGATTCTGGCCGATCGCTGTGCCCCCCCGTGCGGGCTGACATCCTCAATGTCAGCCCGTCACTCCGGGACCGCCGCGGACACAAATGATGTCATCACGGCGGCGCGATGACATCTATTTCAGGCGCCCCCCCGCGTGTGTGGAGGAGGCGCCTGAAAGGGAGGGGGGAGGTCCTTCGGACCTCTCTCCCTCCCGATCGCCGGGGTCCTGAGCTTAATGCCAGGCACCGTTTGGAAGGGCACAGCCTGCCCTTCCAAACGGTACCTGGCATTAACCCCATGGGGGCCGGATCACAAATCGGCGCCGAAAAGCGCCGGTTCGTGATCCTTTCCCGGAGCTGGCCGACATCTTGGATGTCGGCCAAGTCTCCGGGAACTCCCCCTGAGGACTGGCGCCATCGTGCATAGCACGATGACGCCAGTCCTGGAGTTAACCCCTAGCTGCCACCAATGGTAGAGATAGGGGGTTCCAATGAACCCCCTATCTCCCGATCCGTGGCAGCTAGGGGTTAATGTTTGATATTGTTGGATCGGCCAGAGCATGGCCTTGCCAACGATATCAAACATGACTATGAAAATGTTTTTTAAAAAATAAATAATAAAAATAAAAATAAACAAGTTTTTTATTTTTTATTTGTTTTGTTAATGCAGCAATATTGTTCCCATTTAATTTATAATGTGAACAATGATGCTGCACTATAACGATTTTTGTATGGGGTGCGTTTGTTAAAAATATCATTTTTAATAATTTTCCCCCAAAAAAATGTAACGAGACCCCATTTCTAATTTTTTTAACAAGCGCACCCCATAGAAAATATAACCGCAAACGATCGCATGTTAAAATGTTAAAAAATCACTTTACACGTTGTAAATATTTAAAAATTCAAATTTTATTGCATATTTCGTTATAATATACAGACAGGACATAACGTATACATATAATAATGACATATTATGAATCTGCCGAGTCTGCCGGAAAGAACGATATATAATATGTCTGGGTCATAGAATAAAATAAGGCTTCAAAACGCGGTTAAACATGATGAGCGAAACCGGTAAAAATGACCTCAGCACACAGGCACACATGCCTCAGCAGCGAAAGGGTTAATATAGGACCGCATGATCCACCCCTGCACTCTTCCACAATACCACAGAGGGGTTACTGTATGATGGCACTTGCAGGCCTGGCACCAAAAGCACAATATCTGGGTGCACTGACGCCTTTACCAGATTCATATCTTTTTAATATAGAACCGCATGGTCCACCCCTGCACTCTTCCACAATACCACAGAGGGGTTACGGTGTGATGGCACTGTTGCCGACGCTAAAGGCCCAATTTTAAAGCACCTATTGTTACTTTCATCCAAAGCCTGCATAAGTTTCACCATAATTTTGCCAAAAAAATCACTAAACTTTTTCTGCGTGTCCTAAAACGTCTTCTCTTTTCATACAGGCTGCCGCCCAAAGCAGTTGTTTAATCTATTCATAAAGGAAAAGCATTTACCGTCACTTGAAACGTCATTTTTTTGTTTTTAAATGTTTCTATACATCCTAGAAATCCGCCACTTTACGGGCAGGTTATGGAGACCTCCTAGGCACGATATTTGAAGGAATTTTTTGTTTTTATTTTTAACCCTTATTTCATGGAGAACTCACTGTCCCTTTAAAAACGTTATTTTTTTTACTTTTTGTCCTCGTTTCCTGTCCCCCAGGGCACTACCCGGACCCCCATACACCTTTTATGGCAAATATCTAGCATATATGCCGAGGGCACTCTAAAAATCGAACTTTGAGTCCCATTGACTTGTATTGAGTTCGTGTTCGAGTTCGAACTTTTGAAAAGTTCGAGTTCGAATGCAAACCGAACTCAAGGGTCTTAGGCTCATCCCTAGTGGCCTTAATATTAGCTCAAGAACAGTGTGCAGAGAGCTCCATGGAATGGGTTTCCATGGCTGAGCAGCTGCATCCAAGCCATACATCACCAGGTGCAATGCAAAGCGTTGGATGCAGTGGTGTAAAGCACGCCGCCACTGGACTCTAGAGCAGTGGAGACTCGTTTTCTGGAGTGACGAATCGCGCTTCTCCATCTGGCAATCTGATGGACGAGTCTGGGTTTGGTGGTTGTCAGGAGAACGGTACTTGTCTGACTGCATTGTGCCAAGTGGAAAGTTTGGAGGGGGGATTATGGTGTGTGGTTGTCTTTCAGGAGCTGGGCTTGGCCCCTTGGTTCCAGTGAAAGGAACTTTGAATGCTTCAGCATACCAAGACATTTTGGACAATTCCATGCTCCCAACTTTGTGGGAACAGTTTGGAGCTGGCCCCTTCCTCTTCCAACATGACTGTGTACCAGTGCACAAAGCAAGGTCCATAAAGACATGGATGACAGTCTGGTGTGGATGAACTTGACTGGCCTGCACAGAGTCCTGACCTCAATCCGATAGAACACCTTTGGGATGAATTAGAGCAGAGACTGAGAGCCAGGCCTTCACGTCCAACATCAGTGTGTGACCTCACAAATGCGCTTCTGGAAGAATGGTGAAAAATTCCCATAAACACACTCCTAAACCTTGTGACAGCCTTCCCAGAAGAGCTGAAGCTACCCTATATATCACTGGTTAGCAGCGTGTCAGTGCTAGTTATACCCTATATGTCACTAGTTAGCAGTGTGTCAGTGCTAGTTATACCCTATATGTCACTAGTTAGCAGTGTGTCAGTGCTAGTTATACCCTATATGTCACTAGTTAGAAGCATGTCAGTGCTAGTTATACCCTACATATCACTAGTTAGCAGTGTGTCAGTGCTAGTTATACCCTACATATCACTAGTTAGCAGCATGTCAGTGCTAGTTATACCCTATATATCACTGGTTAGCAGCGTGTCAGTGCTAGTTATACCCTATATGTCACTAGTTAGCAGTGTGTCAGTGCTAGTTATACCCTATATATCACTAGTTAGTAGTGTGTCAGTGCTAGTTATACCCTATATATCACTAGTTAGCAGCGTGTCAGTGCTAGTTATACCCTATATATCACTAGTTAGCAGCGTGTCAGTGGTTGTTGTAGCATTTTATACGCCTGTTTATCACTAGTTGTCAGATACCATTACACATTCAGTATGTGTCATGCGTGTCCCTCCCTCCCGCGTTGTCGCCGTGTCCCTGCTGCCATGTGTTGTTGTGGGTTTATGGATGGATAAATCCTCTCCTGCCTTATCGCGTTATCTCTTCGTCACAAAGAAACTCCAAAGATCAGGGTGTCTTGGCTAGAGCGTGTGTCACCGAGAGGACTGTGGACCTGTCGCTTCCTCCCTATCATTTCATATCAAGGAGACCAGGGAAGGAAAGTGCCGGCTCTGCGCAGGATCCGCTAACGGGGAGCAGGATGAGATCGTTTTGTGCCACTTTACTCGGGCTCGTTCTGCTGAGCTCACACACGATGTCACAAGGTGAGGAATGACCTGCTTTCTTACAGAGTGCACTCACTGCCCTTTATATATGGCCGCCACATCCGCCATGTTTCCCAGGACACATCATTTATTCATGCTGGTGGGCTGTGCATTCTGTCTGTCCTGGACACCACGGAGCTTCTGTGGGACGCGGTAACAAGATGGACTCCACATCCCAGAGCTCCCTTTATACTGTGCCTGGACAGCAGGACATACCGGCCCAACATCCCAGAGCTCCCTTTATACTGTGCCTGGACAGCAGGACAGACTGGCCCAACATCCCAGAGCTCCCTTTATAGGCCTGTGCAGCATTTTGTTTCTGCGGGTGTCTTTTTAGGGGTTCCTCCATATATTCAGGGTGTGGGTGTTTTTAGGGGTTCCTCCATATATTCAGGGTGTGCGGGTGGGTTTTTAGGGGCTCCTCCATATATTCAGGGTGTGGGTGTTTTTAGGGGTTCCTCCATATATTCAGGGTGTGCGGGTGGGTTTTTAGTGGTTCCTCCATATATTCAGGGTGTGCGGGTGTGTTTTTAGGGGCTCCTCCATATATTCAGGGTGTGCGGTGTGTTTTTAGGGGTCCTCCATATATTCAGGCTGTGCGGGTGTGTTTTTAGGGGCTCCTCCATATATTCAGGGTGTGCGGGTGTGTTTTTAGGGCTCCTCCATATATTCAGGGTGTGCGGGTGTGTTTTTAGGGCTCCTCCATATATTCAGGTGTGCGGGTGTGTTTTTAGGGGCTCCTCCATATATTCAGGGTGTGTTTTTAGGGGTTCCTCCATATATTCAGGGTGTGGGTGTGTTTTTAGGGCTCCTCCATATATTCAGGGTGTGCGGGTGTGTTTTTAGGGGCTCCTCCATATATTCAGGGTGTGCGGTGGGTTTTTAGGGGTTCCTCCATATATTCAGGGTGTGTGGGTGTGTTTTTAGGGGCTCCTCCATATATTCAGGGTGTGTTTTTAGGGGTTCTCCATATATTCAGGGTGTGCGGGTGTGTTTTTTTAGGGCTCCTCCATATATTCAGGGTGTGCGGGTGGTTTTTAGGGGTTCCTCCATATATTCAGGGTGTGCGGGTGTGTTTTTTAGGGCTCCTCCATATATTCAGGGTGTGTGGGTGTGTTTTTAGGGGTTCCTCCATATATTCAGGGTGTGCGGGTGTGTTTTTAGGGGCTCCTCCATATATTCAGGTGTGTGGGTGTGTTTTTAGGAGTTCCTCCATATATTCAGGGTGTGCGGGTGTGTTTTTAGGGGTTCCTCCATATATTCAGGGTGTGCGGGTGTGCTTTTAGGAGTTCCTCCATATATTCAGGGTGTGCGGGTGTGTTTTTAGGGGTTCCTCCATAATTCAGGGTGTGCGGGTGTGTTTTTAGTGGTTCCTCCATACATTCAGGGTGTGCGGGTGTGTTTTTAGGGGCTCCTCCATATATTCAGGGTGTGTGGGTGTGTTTTTAGGAGTTCCTCCATATATTCAGGGTGTGCGGGTGTGTTTTTAGGGGTTCCTCCATATATTCAGGGTGTGCGGGTGTGCTTTTAGGAGTTCCTCCATATATTCAGGGTGTGCGGGTGTGTTTTTAGGGGCTCCTCCATATATTCAGGGTGTGCGGGTGTGTTTTTAGGGGTTCCTCCATATATTCAGGGTGTGCGGGTGTGCTTTTAGGAGTTCCTCCATATATTCAGGGTGTGCGGGTGTGTTTTTAGGGGTTCCTCCATATATTCAGGGTGTGTGGGTGTGTTTTAGGGGCTCCTCCATATATTCAGGGTGTGCGGGTGTGTTTTTAGGGTTTCCTCCATATATTCAGGGTGTGCGGGTGTGCTTTTAGGAGTTCCTCCATATATTCAGGGTGTGCGGGTGTTTTTTTAGGGGTTCCTCCATATATTCAGGGTGTGCGGGTGTGTTTTTAGGGGTTCCTCCATATATTGGTGCGATGCTGCTTTAGGACTTGTATACAGGACAGGGTGTGGCGGCTATCGAGACGTTAACCATTCTCGTGTGTACGGCTGCTGTAATCTTGGCAGTGAAGGGGTTATGGTGGCTGTGCCAGGCTCCTGCTGGTGCACTGATAGAGTGTACGGTCAGGGCCAAACGCTGTGACAATGACACGAATATCGCTTTTCACACAGTCTGCTGCTGCCCCGGGTTTTATGAAGGTAATTTGCATAAATTCCAGAATGTTCTGCAGAGCGATCAGATGAAGTAATTGCAAAGTCCCTCTTTCCATGAAAACAAACTTAATCCCCAAAAAACCACATTTGCACTGCGTTTCAGCCCGGCCACAAAAGCCGCAGCTGGCATCATGTCAGTGAGTCTGTGGGTAACACCGGGGCCGGATTGAGAGTATCGGGGATGCGCCGCTGCTGTTGCCACCGCTGCCGCCGCCTCTGAGGGTCTAGGTGGCCTGTTTTATAGATACTGAGGTCCCACTGCTTTCTCGTTCAGAGAGTCAGGCGGGACACGTGTTTATATCACGCTATGCCAGCATCCGAGCGACGGGGAAACCTGACTGGAGACGCATACAGGGCGCCGGGTCACAAGCCTCCTGCTGGATTAGTGTGCGCGGCCCAAAAACCAGTCAATCACTACAACTCTACTAGACAAGCTGGTAAGGATGGAGCGGATCACTAAATGAAGCAAACATATATACATCTATTAAAGAAATCGCAGTGTGTGACAAGCAGGGCCGGTTCTAGTTTTTGTGGGGCCATGCTGGCTATTTCCTAATCTGGGCTCTGAGCCACGAGCCCCGACGCTGGCTATTTCTTAACTGGGCGCTGAGCCACGAGCCCCGACGCTGGCTATTTCCTACACTGAGCGCTGAGCCACGAGCCCCGACACTGGCTATTTCTTAAACTGGGCGCTGAGCCACGAGCCCCAACGCTGGCTATTTCCTACTCTGGGCTCTGAGCCACGAGCCCCGACACTGGCTATTTCTTACACTGGGCGCTGAGCCACGAGCCCCGACACTGGCTATTTCCTACTCTGGGCGCTGAGCTACGAGCCCTGACGCTGGCTATTTCCTACTCTGGGCTCTGAGGCACGAGCCCCGACGCTGGCTATTTCTCACACTGGGCGCTGAGCCACGAGCCCCAACACTGGCTATTTCTTAAACTGGGCGCTGAGCCACGAGTCCCAACGCTGGCTATTTCCTACTCTGGGCTCTGAGTCACGAGCCCCGACACTGGCTATTTTTTACACTGGGCGCTGAGCCACGAGCCCCGACACTGGCTATTTCCTACTCTGGGCGCTGAGCTACGAGCCCTGACGCTGGCTATTTCCTACTCTGGGCTCTGAGGCACGAGCCCCGACGCTGGCTATTTCTCACACTGGGCGCTGAGCCACGAGCCCCAACACTGGCTATTTCTTAAACTGGGCGCTGAGTCACGAGCCCCAACGCTGGCTATTTCCTACTCTGGGCTCTGAGCCACGGCCCCGACACTGGCTATTTCTTACACTGGGCGCTGAGCCACGAGCCCCGACACTGGCTATTTCCTACTCTGGGCGCTGAGCTACGAGCCCTGACGCTGGCTATTTCCTACTCTGGGCTCTGAGGCACGAGCCCCGACGCTGGCTATTTCTCACACTGGCGCTGAGCCACGAGCCCCGACGATGGCTATTTCCTACTCTGGGCTCTGAGCCACGAGCCCCGACGCTGGCTATTTCTTACACTGGGCGCTGAGCCACGAGCCCCGACGCTGGCTATTTCCTACTCTGGGCTCTGAGGCACGAGCCCCGACGCTGGCTATTTCTCACACTGGGCTCTGAGCCACGAGCCTCGACGCTGGCTATTTCTTACACTGGGCGCTGAGTCACGAGCCCCGACGCTGGCTATTTCCTACTCTGGGCGCTGAGCCACGAGCCCCGACGCTGGCCATTTCCTACTCTGGGCTCTGAGCCACGAGCCCCAACGCTGGCTATTTCTCACACTGGGCGCTGAGCCACGAGCCTCGACGCTGGCTGAGCGCACAGAGAAAATAGACCTGTATACACTGAGCACGTCTCAGTACGCAGCGCCGCATTGCAGACGTCTACGCGTTCATTGTATCTGGCATTATTTTGCTTTTTTTATTAGAAAACATTACCACCTTCTCCCAGCAATGCACTCCCTGCACAGACTCGCACTCCCTGCACACACTGCACAGACTCGCACTCCCTGCACTCCCTGCACAGACTCGCACTCCCTGCACACACTGCACAGACTCGCACTCCCTGCACACACTGCACAGACTCGCACTCCCTGCACACACTGCACAGACTCGCACTCCCTGCACACACTGCACAGACTCGCAATCCCTGCACACACTGCACAGACTCGCACTCCCTGCACACACTGCAGACTCGCACTCCCTGCACACACTGCACAGATTCGCACTCCCTGCACACACTGCACAGACTCGCACTCCCTGCACACTCGCACTCCCTGCACTCCCTGCGCACACTGCACAGACTCGCACTCCCTGCACACACTGCACAGACTCGCACTCCCTGCACACACTGCACAGACTCGCACTCCCTGCACACACTGCAGACTCGCACTCCCTGCACACACTGCACAGACTCGCACTCCCTGCACACACTGCACAGACTCGCACTCCCTGCACACACTGCACAGACTCGCACTCCCTGCACACACTCGCACTCCCTGCACTCCCTGCACACACTGCACAGACTCGCACTCCCTGCATACACTGCACAGACTCGCACTCCCTGCACAGACTCGCACTCCCTGCACAGACTCGCACTCCCTGCACAGACTCGTACTCCCTGCGCAGACTCACACTCTGAGAGGAGCCCAGCTCTGTAGGAGGAGGAGGAAAACACAGGGGTCTGGCCATTTAAATTTCTGTGGCCTGTATGTTTGATAACCACTAATCCTGTAACCTGCATGTGTAATACCTCAAAACAAGAGGACATAGTCTTAGATTAGAGGGGCAAAGGTTTAAAAGTAACATCAGGAAGCATTATTTTACTGAGAGGGTGGTGGATACATGGAACAGTCTTCCAGTTGAAGTGGTAGAGGCCAAAACAGTAATTGAATTTAAGCAGGCATGGGATAGGCACAAGGCTATCCTAAACAAAAGATAAATCCAGGTAAAGTATCCATGTAATTGGGCAACTAGATGGGCCGAAAGGTTCTTGATAAATTTGGATTTAAAGCAAACAAAAACAAACTCCCTATAATAATTACCATTTATGAAATTTCAATAAACCTTTTTCAAGTTTCTTCTCATATATCAAAGTTGAAAACAGGGCGCGGCGCTTCACCATGGCGAGAGACAACAAAATCGGCCACAAAGCAATGTAGCGTCAGTCCTGTCTGAAATATCCTTCCTTAGACAGGTCTTTTATTAGATTTCAAAGAACTTATAGCCAATCAGCATACAGATACATTTCTACGTCAGAGTTTAACCAACAGTGAGCCAAAAATTACTATATTGATTCAGAGATGGCTTTTTCTAGCATACACTTTTCACACACCCTTTCCTGCACACAAAGGAAATGGCTAAATTCCACAGGCTAACATCCTATGCAAGTAAAAGACTTGCAGGGTTTGACACTTATAATGGGGGGGGGGTGGATTCACACTACCTATCATATTAAAATACCTTTCAGTTCTTATCTGCCGACATTTTCTATGTTTCTATGTAATAAGTTTTCATATATTCATTTTAATATACATATTTTTTATATATTACTGAAACAAATTAAGTTTTTTTTTAAATTTATTGCTTTGAATCTCTGTGATACATTTATAGCTTCACACATTACTGTTAGGATTAATCAATTGCCTAAAAAAAACAAAGCTGTCAGAAACTCTTATACATAAAAATCTGTCAATTTATACCCCGGTCATCCTCTTCCACCCCACCACTCGCCCTCCAACCCTCAAATCAATACCTTTTACACAGCCCCCCCAAATCCCCCACTATTTTACTTATCCCACCACCATCACCTCTATTCTGCCATCTTACCCAGAGCAAATGCACTTTCTTTCCTGACCCATGCAGGACATGCAGAGCATTCTGAGTGCTGTCTGGGGAACACGTGGCCCTCCTTATGTTCCTCCTTGAAAGAGGACCCCCCCACCCAGGATAGATGCTGGCTGCCCGGTTATTGCCTGATCCACCCTGGGGGAGGTTGACCTGGATTTGCTGCATCAGTAAGACAGGCAACTCATTTTAAACCAGTGCGCAAACCTTTTTTTCTACTAAACACACAGGGCCCTATTACATTCCTAACGCAAAAACGCTCGCGCAGCGCAGGATTTTTTTTCGCACAGCATTAAGCGTTAACGCGTGAAAATTAACGGTGGTATTACATTCCTCGCACATTTTTTTATCCGTCAAAAAATAACGTTAGTAAAACCGACGCGCAAAAAAGGAAACAAAGTACCGTTACGCGCAGAAATCAGTGAGCGCAATGTAACTTTTGACGCGAGTCATTTTTTTAAGCGAGTCCGTTATTTTTTGCAGACTGCGCATAACAGACATACGTTTTGACAGAAGACAAGGTAGTGGCCGTCATTTTTGAGAAAAAAACCTGTGCATCGACGTTCTCCGTTATGAATCCGCCGTTCGGTACGCTCAGGTTGTTACAATACGCCGTTACCACCAGCTTTTCAAAGACGTTAAAATTATGCGCAAACGTTGTCCATTAAATTTTTTTATGCATGTTGCAGGGCTGCACGGTTTCTGCTGCCCCCGGTTGGGAGTAGAGGGGGAGGGGGATTTTATGTTCATATGATCGGGGGTGGGGGCAGCTCAATCTCTACACACGCCCTGCTTACAGCTATTAATAAATTCACTGGGAATTAGTACTCGAGGCCCCCGATGCCTCAACCGATGCCAAAAGCCGGCACTGAGCTTGCCGGCATCCGAGGGGCCGGGGCGGCTGGCAGAATGCTCTAAGGGCATTCCGACAGGCCCGTGCGGTAGGCCGTGATCCAATGTGTGCCGCCGGCAAAGGTTTAGAGCGGGATCTCAGAGTTCGCAAGAGCTTGAGCTTTGCACAATTTCACGAGATCGTGGCTGGGGGAGGGGGGTCCCGAGGAGCAGCTTCACCTTTACTGACGGCGCTCGTTGGATGGCGGCCAGCCGCAGGGGCCTGTCCGAATGCTGTTACAGGCATGGGGGGGCTGTCACAATGCCCTGAGGTGTGTGTGGTCAGGGTGTGTGGTCAGGGTGTGTGCAGGCAGGGGGTGAATGGGGCGTCTGGTCATACATTTCAATGTTAACTTAAACAGGACAGGCTTTCAGCAAAATCCATATTATTTTTTAGAAAGTGTGACATGACATTAAAGTATCGGCGCTCCTATGTTTCCATGTAAAGATTCGAATCCATGCAGTGCCGCCATGTGTTATGACGACAACACGAGCCGCGTGCATCACCGCATCCAATGACCTTAATCCCACATCAATCACAAAACCATGACTGTACACTTTACCTTGACCTCACGCACTCCCCTCTGACCTCACGTGCTCCCCACCGACCTCGCGCACTCCCCACCGACCTCGCGCGCTCCCCACCGACCTCGCGCGCTCTCCACCGACCTCGCGCGCTCTCCACCGACCTCGCGCGCCCTCCACCGACCTCGCGCGCTCCGCACCGACCTCGCGCGCTCCGCACCGACCTCGCGCACTCCCCTCTGACCTCACGCGCTCCCCACCGACCTCACGCACTCTCCTCTGACCTCACATGCTCCCCTCTGACCTCACATGCTCCCCTCTGACCTCACATGCTCCCCTCTGACCTCACGCGCTCCCCACCGAACTCACGCGCTCTCCTCTGACCTCACACGCTCCCCTCTGACCTCACACGCTCCTCTCTGACCTCACACGCTTCCCTCCGACTTCCCGTGCTTCCCTCTGACTTCCCACGCTCCCCACCGACCTCATGCACTCCCCTCCGACCTCACGTGCTCCCCTCCAACTTCCCGCGCACCCCTCCGATCTCATGCGCTCCACTCTGACCTCACGCGCACCCCACCGACCTCACGCGCACCCCACCGACCTCACGCGCTCCCCTCTGACCTCACGCGCTCCCGTCTGACATCACGCGCTCCCCACTGACCTCACGCGCTCTCCTCTGACCTCACACGCTCCCCTCTGACCTCACACGCTCTCCTCTGACCTCACGCGCTCTCTGACCTCACACGCTCCCCTCTGACCTCACACGCTTCCCTCCGACTTCCCGCGCTTCCCTCCCACTTCCGGCGCTCCCCTCTGACCTCACGCGCTCCCCACCGAACTCACGCGCTCTCCTCTGACCTCACACGCTCCCCTCTGACCTCACACGCTCCCCTCTGACCTCACACGCTCCTCTCTGACCTCACACGCTTCCCTCCGACTTCCCGTGCTTCCCTCTGACTTCCCACGCTCCCCACCGACCTCATGCACTCCCCTCCGACCTCACGTGCTCCCCTCCAACTTCCCGCGCACCCCTCCGATCTCATGCGCTCCACTCTGACCTCACGCGCACCCCACCGACCTCACGCGCACCCCACCGACCTCACGCGCTCCCCTCTGACCTCACACGCTCCCGTCTGACATCACGCGCTCCCCACTGACCTCACGCGCTCTCCTCTGACCTCACACGCTCCCCTCTGACCTCACACGCTCTCCTCTGACCTCACGCGCTCTCTGACCTCACACGCTCCCCTCTGACCTCACACGCTTCCCTCCGACTTCCTGCGCTTCCCTCCCACTTCCGGCGCTCCCCTCTGACTTCCCGCGCTCCCCACCGACCTCACGTACTCCCCTCCAACTTCCCGCGCACCCCTCTGACCTCACGCGCTCCACTCTGACCTCACGCGCTCCCCTCTGACCTCACGTGCACCCCACCGACCTCACGCGCTCCCCTCTGACCTCACGCGCTCCCCTCTGACCTCACGCGCTCCCCTCTGACCTCACGCGCTCCCATCCGACCTCACGAGCTCCCCTCCGACTTCCCGCGCATCCCTCCGACCTCATGCGCTCCCCTCCGACCTCACGCGCTCCCCTCAGACTTCCCGCGCACCCCTCCGACCTCACGCGCTCCCCTCTGACCTCACGTGCTCCCCTCCGACTTCCCGCACTCCCCTCTGACCTCATGCGCTCCCCTCTGACCTCATGCACATCACTCCTCACACAATGCCTTTTCATATCCTTTTTCATATTAATTTCATTTCCCATATTCTCCTTTTTTTTTCTACGTCCATCATAAAAAACAGACCATGTGGTGTCCACAGTATCTTCTGTCCAACCGCGTGCATCCTCTCATTGGAGTCCATTGGACTCCATTAAAGCAGACGTCGGCGATCACATGACCAGCTGGATCTCGCCTCACAAGATCCGGCCGGTCGGTGTAGTGATACGCAGGGAGAGACTGGGGGGACTTTTTCCCCCAGTCTCTCCCTGCTCCCGCCGGCCGGAGGAGGCGGACAGAGCCGCGGGACAGAGGGTGAGTATGTGCTGCTTTTTATTATTATTTTTAGTCTGGTGTTAATGGATTGTGCAGAAGCAGAATCTGTTAACACAAAGTCCTGGCTCTGGTTAACTTTTCACTGACCAGAGCCGGACGTTAATCAGCGCTGGGACTTTGTAATCCAGTGCTGATTAACACTTTGCGCTCCCCATGTTAAGTATAGGAAGCACAAAGTACAGTAACCTCACGCAGAGGAGCGCAAGGTACCAAACGCAAACGGGTTTTTTAACCCGTTTGGATTGTAATATGCGGAAAATACCGCGGCGAAAGGTAGCGTTAATGTAATAGGGCCCTAACTGGGTTAACTTTCAGGATTATTGTTTCCAACAGGAGTTAATAAGAGACAATTTCAGAAATCCATTTTTTTTTTAAAAATTGTGGCTTATTACGGATTTTAACCTACAATGAGTCACCTCTTGGAATTTGTTCATGGCTGGATCCATTCTATTGAACCGGCTGACATTTTTTCTGAAAACATGGCAGATCTGATTAAATCATGCGCAGAGTTTACAGTTTGTCGAGGGGGGGGGGCGGCGACTTGATGGTCATTACTATCAGTTTGTAAAGAGTGTGTGCTCCCCCCCGACTCATTCCTTCCCCCTAACTGCCCCGGTGTCCTTGCGATGGTCCCCGCTGTCCATGGGATGGTCCCCGCTGTCCTTGCGATGGTCCCCGCTGTCCATGCGATGGTCCCCGCTGTCCATGCGATGGTACCAGTGTCCATGCAATGGTACTGGTGTCCATGCGGTGGTCCCCGCTATCCATGCGATGGTCCCCGCTGTCCATTTGGTAACGGTGTCCATGCTATGGTCCCCGCTGTCCATGCGATGGTACCGGTGTCCATGCAATGGTACTGGTGTCCATGCGGTGGTCCCTGCTGTCCATGCAATGGTCCCCGCTGTCCATGCGATGGTCCCCGCTGTCCATGTGCTGGTACCAGTGTCTATGCGGTGGTACTGGTGTCCATGCGGTGGTCCCTGCTGTCCATGCGATGGTCCCCGCTGTACATGCGATGGTCCCCGCTGTCCATGCGATGGTACCGTGTCCATGCGATGGTCCCCGCTGTCCATGCGATGGTCCCCGCTGTCCATGCGATGGTACCGGTGTCCATGCGATGGTCCCCGCTGTCCATGCGATGGTCCCCGCTGTCCATGTGATGGTACCGGTGTCCATGCAGTGGTCCCCGCTGTCCATGCGATGCCTCTGGTTTGCCCTCAGTGTGACGGCTCTTTCCTCTTCAGACAGCGAGTGTGATGATCTTCCCGCCGCACGCAGCTCAGGAAAGGAAGCGAAAATGAGATGGTCGTACGACAAGTCCCAGAAGGTCTGCATGGTCTTCCTCCAGATCGAATCCGGCACAAGCCGAAACTCTTTCCTCACCGAGAAGGAATGTCTGAGACAATGCTCGGCAGAATACAACCATATCTACCCTGAAGGGGGCAAGTATTCACTGTAATCAATACCATGTATCAACAACTATTAGCACAAGGCTGCCAAGCTGGCATTAACCCTTTAAGGCCCGATGATGTAACTTTTACATCATAAATGCATTGACTTTAAAGACCCTTGGTCCTTAAGGGGTTAATGCCTCCTTCAAGCTGGTGATGAGGTGTGTGTGTGTGTGTGTGTATACACCTTTTATTGGAATATAGATCTAAAAACATGCCGCACAATTCCATACAATCGTCCACTGAAAAACATGGCGCCCCAGTAATGACTTTGATCCAGAAGGTGGTGCTGGGGTAGGTCACACATTCAATTTTATTAATCACCAGCTGAGGTCTATCCACACCCACCAACACATCACTGTCTGCAGTTAAAGGGTTAAATACGATCAGGTGAATTCGCCATGATATCTACCCTGCCCCTATTACCTGGGAGGGCATCACCTCACCCAGTCAGCAGTGGGAGAGGTCTTCCAGGTGAGGAGATTCAGAGAGGTCCAGGGCTACATTGCACTCATGGGGAGCTCAAGGAGAGCAGTGGTGGCATCCTGTGCAGATATTAGACCCATGGGAGGTCCAGGAGAGCAGTGGTGGCATCCTGTGCGGGTAGTAGACCCATGGTAAGGTCCAGGAGAGCAGTGGTGGCTCCTGTGCAGGTAGTAGACCCGTGGTTAGGTCCAGGAGAGCAGTGGTGGCATCCTGTGCGGGTAGTAGACCCGTGGTTAGGTCCAGGAGAGCAGTGGTGGCATCCTGTGCGGGTAGTAGGCCCGTGGTAAGGTCCAGGAGAGCAGTGGTGGCCTCCCATGCGGATAGTAGACCCGTGGCTAGGTCCAGGAGAGCAGTGGTGGCATCCTGTGCGGGTAGTAGACCCGTGGCTAGGTCCAGGAGAGCAGTGGTGGCATCCTGTGCGGGTAGTAGACCCGTGGCTAGGTCCAGGAGAGCAGTGGTGGCATCCTGTGCAGGTAGTAGACCCGTGGCTAGCTCCAGGAGAGCAGTGGTGGCATCCCAATGCGGATAGTAGACCCGTGGCTAGGTCCAGGAGAGCAGTGGTGGCATCCCGTGCGGGTAGTAGACCCATGGTAAGGTCCAGGAGAGCAGTGGTGGCAGATATTAGACCAATGGGGCAAAGATCCAATCTCAACCTGGGACCAAAACAAAATCTACTGTGACTGTAAATAATGCTCAGGCTAACCGGCTCATTGTACCTTCTTACCCCTGCAGAGGCGGTGTGCGAGCTGCCCGTGGAAAGCGGTCCGTGCATGGCGCTGATGGTGATGTGGTATTACGATGCCAAGAGGGATGTCTGCGACAACTTCATTTATGGAGGTTGCCAGGGCAACGGCAACAGGTTCTACACCAAGGGCAACTGCACACGCACCTGTGTCAACCCCAAGAGAGGTACGTAAACCCCTGGATGTAATAGAGGGGTGCTAACCACTGGGGTTACAGAGAGAGAGAGGCACCCCTTCCCTCTCACAGGGTTACAGAGACGCCCCTTCCCTCTCACAGGGTTACAGAGACGCCCATTCCCTCTCACAGGGTTACAGAGACGCCCCTTCCCTCTCACATGGTTACAGAGATGCCCCTTCCCTCTCACAGGGTTACAGAGACACCCCTTCCCTCTCACAGGGTTACAGAGACGCCCCTTCCCTCTCACAGGGCTACAGAGACACCCCTTCCCTCTCACAGGGCTACAGAGACACCCCTTCCCTCTCACAGGGTTACAGAGAGACACCCCTTCCCTCTCACAGGGTTACAGAGAGACACCCCTTCCCTCTCACAGGGTTACAGAGACGCCCCTTCCCTCTCACAGGGTTACAGAGATGCCCCTTCTCTCTCACAGGGTTACAGAGACGCCCCTTCTCTCTCACAGGGTTACAGAGCCACCCCTTCTCTCTCACAGGGTTACAGAGACACCCCTTCCCTCTCATAGGGTTACAGAGACACCCCTTCCCTCTCATAGGGTTACAGAGACGCCCCTTCCCTCTCACAGGGTTACAGAGACGCCCCTTCCCTCTCACAGAGTTACAGAGACGCCCCTTCCCTCTCACAGGGTTACAGAGACACCCCTTCCCTCTCACAGGGTTACAGAGACGCCCCTTCCCTCTCACAGAGTTACAGAGATGCCCCTTCCCTCTCACAGGGTTACAGAGAGACACCCCTTCCCTCTCACAGAGACGCCCCTTCCCTCTCACAGGGTTACAGAGACGCCCCTTCCCTCTCACAGGGTTACAGAGAGACACCCCTTCCCTCTCACAGGGTTACAGAGACACCCCTTCCTAGACATGTGCATTCATTTTAGTACTAAAACAATTTAGTCCGAATTTTGGGATAATTTAGTTTTCGTATGACTCAAGAGATACGAAACTGCTCAGTACAAAAAACGAAAGAAACTAAAATAAAATGCACTACATTTTAGTTTCAGTCCTTTTTGTGATATTACATTGATGAGTGAAGGAGACCAGCAATGAAGTGCGCAAAATCCGAAGTTCTGCACCCTCCACATGCCAGTGCAGTAGGATGTTCTATACAGAGAGGGGCATTAATTAATTTAGGAGGATGTTCTACACATTATACAGAGAGGGGTATTAATGCAGGAGGATGTTATATACATTATACAGAGAAAGGTATAAATTGAGGAGGATGTTCTATACAGAGAGGGACATGAATTAATGCAGGAGGATGTTCTATACATTACACAGAGAGGGGTATTAATTAATGCAGGAGGATGTTCTATACATTATACAGAGAGGGGTATTAATTAATGCAGGAGGATGTTCTATACATTATACAGAGGATCCTTTTTTTTAGCCCTTTAAATCCCGTGGCTGTGAGCGCTGAGATCGGCTGCTTGTTACATTATCTCTCAGTACAGTTGTTACAGTAACTGACTGTAAAAGCGCTCTGAGTTTCAGTAAAACAAGGAAATAATATTGTTATAACCTCTTATATATAAAAATATTATTTACTAGTTTTACTGAAACTCTGAGCGCTGTGATGAGCAGCAGTTACTGTAACAGCTTTGCCTGACACGGGGCAGTATTACAATGTTGGTGCTAACTTAACCAGAGCTATTGATGTTTACAACAGCTCTGGTTAAGTTAGCACCAACTATGTAATATGGCCCACATTGTGCTGAGAGAGAGATACTGTAACAAGCAGCGATCTCAGCCCTCTGAGGAGCCACTACAATAGTAATTTGTATAAAATACAGAAAAGGTTAATGGCGCATGTGAATGAACAAAGAATGCTGCAAGGTCCCGTATATCTACACCACCAAGATATACAAACAAAGTCCCAATAGGCGAAAAAATATAGATGGGGCCTCGTGCAAAAGTAGCTCAGATGAAGCGTATGGAAATCCTCCTATGGAGTGGAGCCTAAAAGAAAGCAAATGGGACATAAATTGCGCAGTATATCAATTGTAATGTATCACCACAATTTGCATTAGGCTGATCAACTCACATGGTGGAGAGCCATTTTACAGTTGGCTCATACATTGGCAGCTCGTACATATTGCAGGAACTCTTCGCCTCATACAGATGGAAATAGAGACGGTACTCCACCAGAATATACAATGCAATGGAGACAGCACTCCACCAGGAAATGCAATGCAATACAATATACGATCTCCACAGGCCTCAAGTGCTATTTCCATCTGTATGAGGCGAAGAGTTCCTGCAATATGTACGAGCTGCCAATGTATGAGCCAACTGTAAAATGGCTCTCCACCATGTGAGTTGATCAGCCTAATGCAAATTGTGGTGATACATTACAATTGATAAACTGCGCAGTAGTAATTTGTATCCGCTGGTTTTCGGATGAATGAAATTAGTTTTCATACTAAAGAACTGAAAACGAATTTCTTTAGCAGCTAAATAAATTGCATTTTAGGACTAATCCATTAGTTCAAAACGAAATTTTGTGCTGTGCACATGTCTACCCCTTCCCTCTCACAGGGTTACAGAGAGGACCCTTCCCTCTCATAGGGTTACAGAGACGCCCCTTCCCTCTCCCCGTGTTCTCCCCAGCAGGCCTTCGTGCCTTCCTCCAGTCTTCAGATGAAGCTTATAGACTGGGACACAGAGAGCCTACTGGCATCCCCCAGAAATAAGGTGAGGCTGTAGATCTGGAGGATTTTCAGGGTCAAAAGGGAACCCTTTTAATTGGGGGCAGGCTCACATATATTTATGCGGTCAAACATGGGAGGATATGTATTTTGTGTATGTAAATGACTGTAGAAAATGTTTGGAGACTGTGACGTAACGCTGGGCTTGTCCCCCACAAAGACCAGGGGTGCTATAGCATGACTGCCAGGATGTGACCCCAGAACACGGCTGCTGCCTTCCTGCCTGTGCTCCGCATGCTTGGTTCACCTTCTTCACCCGGGGTTAGCTCTCTGTTCGCTGAGAGTTACCCCACCAGCTTCACCCTTATAAGTCCTGACCGGGACAAGAAGATAACCCCCAGACCCAGACACATATGGTTCCCAAAAATACCGGATAGAACTGGTAATCCCAATCACATGAATCACCAAACAGCCAACACCAGAAAGCTATTAAATAGGGGTTTAATACATAAAAAGACACGAAAAGGGATAAATGGTACAGACACATACATAAAATAAAAGGGATAAATGATACAGACACATAAAATAAAATGGATAAATGGTACAGACACATACATAAAATAAAAGGGATAAATGATACAGACACATAAAATAAAAGGGATAAATGGTACAGGCACATAAAATAAAAGGGATAAATGATACAGACACATAAAATAAAAGGGATAAATGGTACAGGCACATAAAATAAAAGGGATAAATGGTACAGACAGAGACATAAAATAAAAGGGATAAATGGTACAGACAGACACATAAAATAAAAGGGATAAATGGTACAGACACATAAAATAAAAGTGATAAATGGTACAGACACATACATAAAATAAAAGTGATAAATGGTACAGACACATACATAAAATAAAAGTGATAAATGGTACAGACACATAAAATAAGTGATAAATGGTACAGACACATAAAATAAAAGGGATAAATGGTACAGACGCATAAAATAAAAGGGATAAATGGTACAGACAGACACATAAAAGGGATAAATGGTACAGACACATAAAATAAAAGGGATAAATGGTACAGACACATAAAATAAAAGGGATAAATGGTACAGACAGACACATAAAATAAAAGGGATAAATGGTACAGACAGACACATAAAATAAAAGGGATAAATGGTACAGACACATAAAATAAAAGGGATAAATGGTACAGACAGATACATAAAATAAAAGTGATAAATGGTACAGACAGACACATAAAATAAAAGTGATAAATGGTACAGACGCATAAAATAAGTGATAAATGGTACAGACACATAAAATAAAAGGGATAAATGGTACAGACACATAAAATAAAAGGGATAAATGGTACAGACAGATACATAAAATAAAAGTGATAAATGGTACAGACACATAAAATAAAAGGGATAAATGGTACAGACAGACACATAAAATAAAAGGGATAAATGGTACAGACAGATACATAAAATAAAAGTGATAAATGGTACAGACAGACACATAAAATAAAAGTGATAAATGGTACAGACGCATTAAATAAAAGGGATAAATGGTACAGACAGATACATAAAATAAAAGGGATAAATGGTACAGACAGATAAAATAAAAGGGATAATGGTACAGACACATAAAATAAAATGGATAAATGATACAGACACATAAAATAAGTGATAAATAGTACAGACAGACACATAAAATAAAATGGATAAATGATACAGACACATAAAATAAGTGATAAATGGTACAGACACATAAAATAAGTGATAAATGGTACAGACAGATACATAAAATAAAAGGGATAAAAGGAACAGATACATAAAATAAAAGTGATAAATGGTACAGACACATAAAATAAAAGGGATAAATGGTACAGACACATAAAATAAGGGATAAATGGTACAGACACATAAAATAAAAGGGATAAATGGTACAGACAGACACATAAAACAAAAGGGATAAATGGTACAGACACATAAAATAAGTGATAAATAGTACAGACAGACACATAAAATAAAATGGATAAATGATACAGACACATAAAATAAAAGTGATAAATGGTACAGACACATAAAATAAAGGGGATAAATGGTACAGATACATAAAGGGGATAAATGGTACAGATACATAAAAGGGATAAATGGTACAGATACATAAAAGGGATAAATGGTACAGACACATAAAATAAAAGTGATAAATGGTACAGACAGACACATAAAATAAAAGTGATAAATGGTACAGACACATAAAATAAAAGGGATAAATGGTACAGACACATAAAATAAAAGGGATAAATGGTACAGACAGACACATAAAATAAAAGGGATAAATGGTACAGACACATAAAATAAAAGGGATAAATGGTACAGACACATAAAATAAAAGGGATAAATGGTACAGACAGACACATAAAATAAAAGGGATAAATGGTACAGACAGACACATAAAATAAAAGGGATAAATGGTACAGACACATACATAAAATAAAAGGGATAAATGGTACAGACACATAAAATAACTGATAAATGGTACAGACACATAAAATAAGTGATAAATGGTACAGACACATAAAATAAAAGGATAAATGGTACAGACACATAAAATAAAAGGGATAAATGGTACAGACACATAAAATAAAATGGATAAATGATACAGACACATAAAATAAAAGGGATAAATGTACAGACACATAAAATAAAAGGGGATAAATGGTACAGACAGATACATAAAATAAAAGGATAAATGGTACAGACACATAAAATAAAAGGGATAAATGGTACAGACACATAAAATAAAAGGGATAAATGGTACAGACACATAAAATAAAAGGGATAAATGGTACAGACAGACACATAAAATAAAAGGGATAAATGGTACAGACACATAAAATAAAAGGGATAAATGGTACAGACACATAAAATAAAAGGGATAAATGGTACAGACAGACACATAAAATAAAAGGGATAAATGGTACAGACAGACACATAAAATAAAAGGGATAAATGGTACAGACACATACATAAAATAAAAGGGATAAATGGTACAGACACATAAAATAACTGATAAATGGTACAGACACATAAAATAAGTGATAAATGGTACAGACACATAAAATAAAAGGGATAAATGGTACAGACACATAAAATAAAAGGGATAAATGGTACAGACACATAAAATAAAAGGGATAAATGGTACAGACACATAAAATAAAAGGGATAAATGGTACAGACACATAAAATAAAAGGGATAAATGGTACAGACACATAAAATAAAGGGGATAAATGGTACAGACAGATACATAAAATAAAAGGGATAAATGGTACAGACACATAAAATAAAAGGGATAAATGGTACAGACACATAAAATAAAAGGGATAAATGGTACAGACACATAAAATAAAAGGGATAAATGGTACAGACAGATACATAAAATAAAAGGGATAAATGGTACAGACACATAAAATAAAAGGGATAAATGGTACAGACAGATACATAAAATAAAAGGGATAAATGGTACAGACAGATACATAAAATAAAAGGGATAAATGATACAGATACATAAGATGAAAGGGATAAATGGTACAGACAGACACATAAAATAAACACAACAGCTAAACTCACGGTCCCTGCATGTAAAGGTCGGGTTCCAGTGGGCTTGGAATAGGAGGATCAGAAATCAGAATTCAGTCCACGTGCGCTTAGATGTTATTTCATGTGGATCCACAGAAAATCAGTCACTACTTACCACCATATTTTCCACCTGTAAGCACAAGACAGCCATACTCAAAGCATCCCCTCCCTCTGCAAGAAAGCCAGGTATACTTCAATCTACACTGTCTTTGCCATATTTGTTACTGCTGCTAGTTTATACGGTATATATATATATATACACACACACACTATGGGTTTTTTTTCTTCTCTCCTTTTCTGTTGGTTTAATTCTGTGCTGATTCTCAGCTTTCTTTAATCCAGTCACTACTTACCACCATTTTTTCCCTCTGCTGTCCCACCTGCCTGCCCCCCCCCCATACACCCAGCCCCTATCTTAATTCTATAGCCTCCTTTTCTCAGGTGCTTCAATCTTCGCTCAGTTTAAACCTGTCAAGCCAGCACACGTAAATACAAAGGTGTGCTTCGGTAGCGCTAATGCAACAATAGGCAACCCTAAACCTAGATGCGATACCAGTCCTTAAGGTGGCTGGGTTCCACAATAGCTGGAGGTGAACCTATAAGGCAGGGACACACAAGCAAGGAGGACAGAAACCAGTCCTTAGAGTGGCTGGTGTAAAGACAGGTAGGTAAGGAGTGGACAAATAGAGCGGTCAAATACGACCCAAAGTAGGGAGTATATAGAAGGCAAAGTCGAGTACCAATAGCCGAGTCAAAGGGGATTAGAAGTACACAAGTCGAAATAGAAAGCCAGGTCATACACAGAATATCCGTCAAAGGTGTAATACACGAGTACTTAAGGGTCAGCCAAGCAGAACCACGAAAGGGCAGAGAGGAATGGCAAGAGCAAGTTTAAATCTCGCGCCCCGCCATCTGATAGGTCCACCGGATCACATGCTGCAGGGAGACCCATAGTGGAGGTGTAATGACGTCACGCCGCCGGTGGAGCTTAAATCCGGAGAGACCGGAGGCGCGTGCGCATACAGCACGGGGACGGGATGAGAGGGAGACGCTGGCCCCGGGACCGCGGGGAAGGGCACCGGAGCCACACCAGCCGCCGAGGCGTAACAGCACCCCCTACTCGAGGAACGCCCACCGGGCGGCCAGGAGCCGGTTTATCGGAAAAATAATGATGAAAAGCGGACACTAAACGGGGAGCATGAATGTCATGCGATGATACCCATGTACGATCCGTGGGACCATAACCCTTCCAATGAACCAGATATTGCAACCGATTACGAGAACGACGGGAATCCAGAACGGACTCAACTTCATACTCGGGGTTCCCGTCTACCACTACCGGAGGAGGGGGAAGAGAGTCAGGACGGGTAAAATGGTTGCACAGGAGGGGCTTCAGTAAGGAGACATGAAAGGTGTTAGGGATACGAAGAGATGCAGGCAACTGCAGAGCGTACGAGACGGGATTAATACACCTAAGAATCTTATAAGGCCCTATGAACCGAGGTGCGAATTTCATGGAAGGGACCTTCAACCGGATGTGACGTGTGCTGAGCCAGACTTTGTCCCATACATGATAAACTGGTGGAGGTCTGCGCCTGCGGTCTGCCGAACGCTTCTGAGCCAAAGAAGCGGATTCAAGATTCAATTTAGTCTTTTCCCAGATCACACGTAGATTACAGAGGTAGTCCTCTAGAGCAGGAATATCCTGAGGTATAAACGAGGACGGGAAGATGGTGGGATGCATACCAGTGACTATTTCAAAAGGAGAATACTTGGTCGACTGAGATGTGGCATTGTTATACTCAAACTCCGCCCATGGTAATGAGTGACCCAATCATCCTGCGCGTCTGAAATAAAACACCTTAAATAAGTTTAGAGTGTTTGATTGGTTCTTTCGGCTAATCCGTTCATTTGCGGTTGATACGCGGAGGAAAAGGACAGTTTGACACCTAACTGGTGACAGAAGCCTCTCCAAAACTTTGAGATAAATTGGGAACCATGATCAGAGACAAGAACATTCGGAACACCATGAAGCCTAAATATCTCTTTAGTAAAGATCTGTACTAGCTCGCTAGAGGAGGGGAGACTCTTTAATGGAATAAAATGTGCCATTTTGGAGAAGCGATCGACAACGACAAAAATTACCGTATGGCCAAACGAAGGGGTTAATTCTACCAAGAAGTCCATTGCTAAATGGGACCAAGGACATTCAGGAACAGGGAGAGGCTGGAGAAGACCAGTAGGTCTAAGACGGGAGGGTTTAGAATGGGTACAAACAAAACAGGTGGTTACGTATTCTTTCACATCATTGGCAAGTGTAGGCCACCAAAGGTTTCTTTTGATCAGGGTTAGAGTTTTTCCTACTCCAAAATGTCCAGCAAATTTGGATTCGTGAAATAGTCGTAAGACAGTGTGTACCTCTTCAGGAGGAACAAAAAGTTTATTAGGCGGTTTTGACGGAGGCGCTAGTGGTTGTTTCGATAGTAAAAGATTCCATAGAGGTGAGTCGACCTTAGTACTCAGGGAGGCTAAGATTTTCTTTTCGGGAACTATGGGAACTGGTACCGATGTTTGAGTGGAAATGGGCTCGTGCTGTCTGGAGAGTGCATCAGCCTTAATATTTTTTGACCCGGGTCTGTAAGAAATGACGAAATCAAATCGGGTAAGAAATAGAGCCCATCGAGCTTGTCTGGGGTTCAATCTCTAGGCCTCGGACAGGTAAATCAGATTCTTATGGTCAGTGATTATGGAGAACGGACAATTAGAACCCTCCAAGAGGTGGCGCTATTCCTTTAAGGCGAGTATAATAGCTAACAGTTCCCGGTCTCCAATGTCGTAACGGACCTCGGTGGGTGACAATTTTCTAGAATAAAAACCACAAGGTTGCATGGGTTTGTCGTCGGCCGGACGTTGGGACAACACAGCTCCCACCCCAGTCTCTGAGGCGTCCACTTCTAACACGAAGGGTCTAGCTGGATCGGGGTGATGAAGGATGGGTGCAGTGGAAAATGCTGTTTTTAACCTCCCGAAAACCTCCAATGCAGTGGAGGGCCAATTCTGAGTGTCTATACCCTTTTTAGTCAATGCTGTAATAGGTGCTATGATGGACGAGAAACCCTTGATAAATCTTCTATAATAGTTAGAGAAGCCTATAAATCTTTGAATGGCCTTGAGACCCTTGGGAAGAGACCAATGAACAATAGCATCTAGTTTCTTGGGGTCCATCATGAAGCCAGAAGACGAGATTACATAGCCTAAAAATTGTACCTGTTGGACGTCAAATAAGCATTTCTCAAGTTTACAATAGAGGCCGTTGGACAACAGTTTAGACAAGACGAGTCGTACATGTTGATGGTGGGTTTTCAAGTCAGGAGAATGTATCAAAACATCGTCAAGGTAGACAACGACAAAACAGGGAGTGTATTCCCGTAAGACATCATTAATAAACGCCTGAAACACTGCTGGTGCGTTGCATAAACCAAAGTGCATAACTAGGTACTCATAATGCCCTAATCTAGTATTGAACGCAGTTTTCCACTCATCCCCGTGTCTGATTTGAATCAGGTTGTACGCTCCTCTGAGATCCAACTTAGAGAATATTTTGGAATATTTCAGGCGATCAAACAACTCGGAGATGATTGAAATAGGGTAGGCATTCTTTACGGTAATTTTGTTCAACCCGCGAAAATCTATGCAGGGTCTGAGGTCTCCCTCTTTTTTCTGAACAAAGAAGAATCCTGCTCCCGCAGGAGAGGAAGAAGGACGAATAAACCCTTTGTTAAGGGAATCAGTAAAATACTCCTCCAATACCTTATGCTCTTTCTCAGATAATGGATAGACAACCCCTCGGGAGGAGTGGTACCGGGAAGAAGGTCGATAGCGCAATCGTACGAACGATGTGGGGGCAGTCTATCGGCCTCTTTCTTATCGAACACGGGTGCCAAATCAGAGTATGGAGGAGGTATAGTAGTCGTCAGAGGAGGGGCCGTGGGTAAATTTAAGGTGTTGACAGATAAGGGGACCTCTATACAGGAAGACATGCAATCTTTATCCCACTTAGCGATTTGACGAGCTTGCCAATCTATTACAGGGTTATGAAGAGTTAACCATGGGTACCCCAGGACGATGGGATAGGAAAGTGAAGAAATGACATGGAAGAACATCTTTTCTTTATGACATAATCCTATCTTAACAATAATGACCGGAGTCTCGAAGAGGACAAAAAGGGTTTCAAGAGGTCTGCCGTCAATGGCTTGTACAAGTAGAGGTGTTTCCTTTTCTAACAGAGGAATAGTATGTTTACGAGTAAAAACAAGATCGATAAAGTTATCGGCAGCACCGGAGTCAACCACGGCATAAAGATTCACCGGGTTAAGGGGACTCTCAAAACAGAGAGTGACCGGAACCCGGAGTCTATTCTCGAGTTTGGGGGACGAGGGAAAGGAACCTAAGAGCTGTCCCCCAGGGGCACTTAGGCATGCAAGTTTCCCGCAGGACCCTGAGGGCGTTTGGGGCACCCTTTAAGCAAATGGCCCCCTAAACCACAATATAAACACAATCCCTCACGTCGGCGGCGTTGCTTTTCGGTTTCAAGGAGTTTAGTGCTGTCTACCTGCATGGGCTCGGGAAGAGAAGTGGACTCAGGAAGTGCGAGAAAAGGGGGTCGGGGAGGCACCCTAAGAGGTAGTTTTCTAGCTTTATCTTTGGTATTCTTACGATGTCGAATACGTTCATCTATAAAGGACAAGTAGGTGATCAGATCCTCCAACTCGTCTGGAAGGTCTCGGGCCGCTACTTTGTCCTGGAGCTCATCATTCAAACCTTCTAAGAATACTGCTATCAAAGCCTCATTATTCCAATTTAATTCAGAAGCCAAGGATCTAAACTCCAGTGCATAATCCAGGGGCGGATCCAGAGACTAGTCTCGGGAGGGGCACTGACAGAAAATATGGTGTTTTAGCAGAGAGCCCGACTCACGAGAATTTACAGAGGGCCCAGCTCACAGGAGCTTACAATCTGACAACTATTATTTATACAGTAATCTGATCCAATCAAGCTTTTAAATCTGAAACTGTAAATAATTACTGCTATTCTAAAATGTATTGCTGGTTTACAAGTCAATATACAAGTGCATTTTGTAGAATTTGCTACTTTTACAGGAATGTGTGGTTTTGGTGGAGATAGATAGATCTCTCAGTTACTGTGTTATGGCAGAGAGGAAGGATGCTTGCATTTTGGAGAAATGTGGTCCTGTTATGTGAAGGAGTGTGGCTATAAAGTGGTAATACTGGGAGCAGGAGGATAATATGTGAGTGACCTGTGAGGCAGGAATGTGGATTTGCTGTTAATGATATTTGTTAAGCAGATACAGCACATCCAGTATTCCAGGCTTTAGAGGTTACAATATGGCATTCCAAATATATCATAGCAGAGGAATAATATAGATTATTTTTGTACAATATCTGTCATGGGTAAAATGGTTTGTATGGGTAGCAGAGGGGTACACACGCTTAATATGAGATATTGTGCCCTGTGGAAAAAAGTTTGGATTGGTTAAAAGTGTGTTTTAGCAAGAAGCTGCCTGTGGGTCATGCAATATATAAGAGTGGTAGTATAGGATTCTGTGTGTGGGTATAAAGTGTAGGTGCCCCAGAGGTTGCCCTGTGGTAAGGCTGGCAGGATAGAATGGATCATACCTTTGGTTCTGATGCCCTGCTTCTTCTCCAGGTAGTTGATGTACAGTAGGTGAACATCCTTGGCTGGCTGCTGGAGGAGGCCTGACTGGGAGGCTTTGGCCTGGCTGAACTGGCCAGAGAAGTGCAGTGAAGGTGCTCAGGCACTGACCCTCCTTTGACTCCACATTCCAGCCTTGCTCCTGCTTCATAGATTGCAGCGCCAGCAAGCTGTAAGGAGCCGGGGGGGGGGGTCCAGGACAGCTCACTGCCATGTTACAGCTGCTGGGGAGGACACCAGGGGGGGGGGGACCTGTGTCCTGCACATAGGACCCCATCTGCTCACTCAGCTGGTCAGCGGATCCAACCTGGGGGAGAGGACCTGCCTCTAAGAAAAAAGTAAAATACGAGTGTGTCCAGACTTCTGCAGGGATCCGGTGCCTGTATGTGCGCTGGAATGTGGAGCTGGGGTCCTGGGGGGGGGAGGTCTCCAGATGCCAGGACCTACTCAGTGATGCCCACTTGGTCCTAGGTAGCAGAGCTGTGGAGTGTGGAATCTGCCTGCCCTTGTGTCAGTGAATCTGGGGGCGGAGTCCTGGGAGCCACCACTCTCCTCCACGCTGCAGTCTGCACGTGCAGCTTGGTGGAGAGCTGGGGGAGGAAGTGATGCTTATGATCACTTCCTCCTAGCCCTGCGGATACACGTGACAGCGGTGGCATGACTGCAGGGGGGAGGTCTTCAAACGCTCGGCGGCAGGATGGTCCGGAGCTGGAGACCTAGAAATCGGCGGCCGCAGGTCCCGCTGAGTGGCGGGGTGGCATTTTTTTTGCCGCCCCTGGAACGTGCCAAAAAATTGCCGCCCTAGGCCAAGATGCATGCATCACTGCTCGTCAGGCAGGCAGTGCGCGCCGCGGGTCGCGGCGCACGCTGCTTCAGTTTGGCCGGCCCGGCAATGCAGTCTGCTGCTGCTGAAGGCAGAGAGGCAGTAATCATTTTCTCAGAATCTCGGGGGGGGCAATTGCCCCGTTGCCCCCCCCCCTGGATCCGCCCCTGGCATAATCACCCAGGGATTTAGTGCCCTGGCGCAGACGTAACAAGGACTTAGCGGCATTAGTCTTACGACCAGGGGGGTCAAACACTCTGCGGAAAGTGGTCATAAATTCCCAATAGTTATACACAATGGGTTTGTCAGTATCCCAGAGAGGGTTAGCCCAACACAATGCTTTATCGGTCAGATGATTTATAACAAAGGCTACCTTAGCACGATCTGTGGGGTAAGACCAAGGGTTTAGCTCAAAGTGGATAGAGATCTGGTTGATAAATCCTCTACAGGCAATAGGGTCGCCACCATAACGTACCGGTGGAAGCAAATTAGGACACGGGTTCGGCGTGGTAAACGGTTCAGGAATAGGCGGATTAACAGGAGGAGACACCTCTAATGGTGTAGGTGCAGTACGAGCTAACAAAGTTTGGAGGGCTTGGGCAAATTGATCAAGTCGGTGATCCTGATCCTCCAAACGACTCTCTAAACCCGATAATTGTTGGGCAGTCCCTGCTAGGTCCATGGCCCTTTCGTGATGTCAAGCCAGCACACGTAAATACAAAGGTGTGCTTCGGTAGCGCTAATGCAACAATAGGCAACCCTAAACCTAGATGCGATACCAGTCCTTAAGGTGGCTGGGTTCCGCAATAGCTGGAGGTGAACCTATAAGGCAGGGACACACAAGCAAGGAGGACAGAAACCAGTCCTTAGAGTGGCTGGTATAAAGACAGGTAGGTATGGAGTGGACAAATAGAGCGGTCAAATACAACCCAAAGTAGGGAGTATATAGAAGGCAAAGTCGAGTACCAATAGCCGAGTCAAAGGGGATTAGAAGTACGCAAGTCGAAATAGAAAGCCAGGTCATACACAGAATATCCGTCAAAGGTGTAATCAACAAGCACTTAAGGGTCAGCCAAGCAGAACCACGAAAGGGCAGAGAGGAATGGCAAGAGCAAGTTTAAATCTCGCGCCCCGCCATCTGATAGGTCCACCGGATCACATGCTGCAGGGAGACCCATAGTGGAGGCGTAATGACGTTGCGCCGCCGGTGGAGCTTAAATCCGGAGAGACCGGCGGCGCGCACGCATACAGCGCGGGGACGGGATGAGAGGGAGACACTGGCCCCGGGACCGCGGGGAAGGGTGCCGGAGCCGCACCAGCCGCCGAGGCGTAACAAAACCTCATTGTGACGAAACGGCTGCTTCAATGTTTATTTGCATTTATTTTTTCTTGAATGTCATAGCCCAAGAGCTTGCAATCTAACCTTTTGTCTGCTTCCACCCCCAACCCCCTGTAAGTAATGGATTCCTTTTTGTGGCCATGCTTGCATCACCCCCCCTCCCCCCCCCGATCTGGCTTGAACCAGAGCTCTTATCAGTTCCCTTTGTTAGTTGTAGGGGGAGGTTTTGGGAAGAGTAATGCAGGGGCGTGGTTTTGACTTTTGAATCTGTACCTGAAAACCCTAATTCAAGCATTCTACATTTGATGTTCCATCTGCAAAGACTTCTCTCACAGTTTATGTGTCGGCTATTCTGTGTGTGGATACAAATATCTCCTGTGTTCAGTGGAAAGGGGCGTCCAGACAGAGGGTACCGAGCGTGGGGTACACCGATCCGTAAAACTGGTGGCAGCAGTGGGATTTCCCTTTCCAGCTGGAGGGAGCTTATGGACAGCGAAAATGCTGAACGGTGAGCGTCTATCTGCGCCTGAAACGGATATACAGTAGCTGATTGAATTGGCAGAGGCTCCGGGACTGGCATCCAGCAACAACCCAAAAGCCATGGAGGACAACTGCGCCAGGTCAGCCTTGTCCCAAGACTCCGTAGAAGAGACAGAGTTTCAAAAAGAGATGCGGATGAGGTTGGCAGTGGTCGGTCCTAACCCCTCTGAAAAGGTCATACTAGCCATCATGGGCGAGGTCAACGTTTTTCTGAAGAAGAAAAGCGAACGCAGAGACCGCTGGGCAGAGAGGCGGCCACATGTGGGAGCTGCGCTGGATAAGGGAAATATTGGCACTCAGGATTTGGAGTGTACGAGGACAAATTCTTGGTTTGGATTGAACCAGAAAACATTTGCAGCCAGGAGGAGAACAGGCAGGGTACTAACCCATACACCCAGATAAAATATGCCTCCGAGCCAACCATGACCGTCAATCCACCCACAACAAGTAAGACTAAAAGAAGCAGAGGGGTAGATGGGTGAAAGAAATGGTGGCGCTGAGGGAGAGGGCAAACTACGTTACCAGCTTCAAAGGGAGGTAAAGAATTTGAAATGGCAACTAGACTCTGCCACCCAGAGAGAGAAAGAGACTGGCCTTCAATTGCACCGGATACAGGATCAGCTGCTAGATGGCCAGAGAGAGCTGGATGAGACAAGACAATCCAGAGATGCTGCAAAGGCACCTGCAGATGCAGATGACTGGCTTACGGGACTTACTTAAAGCTGCTGAGCGAGACAAGGAATATGCTGCTCAGGAGCGAGATAAGGCCATAGACTTTGGTGCTTTAAAAGTCCAGGCAGCCCGGGAGGAAAAGTGCCCCCTGGAAGGCCAGATCCTGCAGCTGGAAGAGAAATTAAAAGACAAGCAGAATCACGCGGATCAAGTAGGTGATGATCTCGAGAAGGCCATGCTGCAGATTAACCAGCTGAGAGCGGCCAGGGAGGCAGAGCGACTCAAGGCCCAGCTGCACAAGGCCCATCAAGAGCTTCAGGAACAGCTTGATGCAGAGTCCCATCAACGCCACAGTATTGGTGAGCAGCTGTGACAATCTGAAAGTATGCTGGACGGGGCCCACCAACAGCTGGAAAACGATAGGCTCCAGACCGTGCAGCATCAACAGATCCAGGCCGAGCTGCTGCCATCAGTTGCTGAACTGGAAGCAAGGACCATGCGCCTAGAGGTACAGCTGGACGCCGAGATCATCGGGGCGGCATGCCACTGGTGAAGAGTTACACCGAACAGCGGAGCTCAACACGGCCCCAGGTGAGGAGACAGCCGCAGACTAGAGCGGGCATCAGGGAGAGGAGGCAGTCAGCCTTGCTACCCAGCAGCGAGTGTGCCCCGTGCTACTGGAGCTGGATGCTGTGTGGACAACAGAGTGTGCTGGGTCATCAAGGAAGATGGAGACCACTTCCCACCTGCCAAGGAGACCTGTGAGTGACCACCCTGAGAAGCTACCAAGTTCCCAGGAAGAAGTGCACCCCTTGGGAATTGAGGGAATTGCCGTGGGGTGGGCTCCTTTTGAATGTTTGGGAGGAGCATCATCAGGAGAGACTGGGGACTGTAAATGCTGACTGGGTTCTGGTGCTGGGTCTACAGAAATGTCCTGGAGAAAAAGATCTGGGGGGCGGAGGCCCAGTGTGCCCACTAATGAACAATTTTTCTCTGTGGACTATAATGGCGTTTTAACTGGCGCACACTGCTGCAGTGAATCTTTGGAAGCACCGGACAAGAGAAGTGGCTTGCCTCTTACCCCACTATTATGGGCCAACGACTGGGGATACCCCACTGACGGTGCTTGTGCTTGTGTGCCAGCACCCTGGAACTTTACAAATGGTGCAGCAAAGGGACAAAGGGAGAGGTCTTGTCAGTGGCAAGCGATTCGTTGGGATCTAAGCTCGCCCCAATGATCTGAAAGGGGGGAGATATGTGATGAAACAGCCGCTTCAATGTTTATTTGCATTTATTTTTCCTTGAATGTCATTGCTCAAGAGCTTGCAATCTAACCTTTTGTCTGCTTCCACCCCCAACCCCCTGTAAGTAATGGATCCTTTGTGTGGCCATGCTTGTATCACACCCCCTGATCTGGCTTGAACCAGAGCTCTTATCAGTTCCCTTTGTTAGTTGTAGGGGGAGGTTTTGGGAAGAGCTGGTATAAAGTATCGCAGGGGCGTGGTTTTGACTTTTGAATCTGTCTGTACCTGAAAACACTCATTAAAGCATTCTACATTTGGTGTTCCATCTGCAAAGACTTCTCTCACAATTAGGAGGCTTTCCATCACAAAGACATAGTTAGACAAGGACAAATAATGGAATAAACATTTGCTAAACGTTCCTAGATGAGACAGGACAATTGTTAATGGTAAACAGAGTAATCTAAAACGTCAGATAATGGGGCAGTGTTTCCCTGACAAAGCAGATTAACAAACTACTCGAACATAAACAACAGATATTAACACATTCCTGAAAGGGTAAACCTTCCAACATGTTCTCGATCAGTAGATAACAAGGTACACATGGACCAGTACGATGGACAATAACATTATTCTTACATAACAAAAATTACACAAAAACTCTGCACAAGAGAGGGCAGAGAAATCATATAGAACATCAGGCCTGCACCTCCCAAATACATCCCCAGGTCTATGCACCCCAAGTTCAAAGTGACGTACTTCACACACCACATTTCCCATAATCCTGTGTGGCTTAATTTTTCTAAGATTATAAATACAGAATGTAAAAGGTGAAAATAACAAAAATTTTATCAATGTAGGAAGATTTGGTGGCGCAGCCGAGAGCGAAGACTCCCCTCAATCTGACACAGACACAGGTAAGGAGTCACCAAATCTTGCCGCGATGGCACAGTCAGGGAGAAGCAGAGGGAGACACAGCGTGGTCCTATCATGTCGTGCGCATACCACACCGCACTGTGTAACATTAATCTCCATGCTTATACCATGCCGCGCTCTGTAACCTTACTTCCTGCGCTCATACCACGCCGCGCTGTGTAACCTTACTTCCTGCACTCATACCACGCCGCGCTGTGTAACCTTACTTCCTGCACTCATACCACGCCGCGCTGTGTAACCTTACTTCCTGCGCTCATACCACGCCACGCTGTATAACCTTACTTCCTGCGCTCATACCACGACGTGCTGTGTAACCTTACTTCCTGCGCTCATGCCATACCGCGCAACATTACTCCCTATGCTCACACCATACCGCGCTGTGTAACATTACTCTCTGTGCTTACATCAAACGGTGTGTAATTACTGTAAGTTCTTAATGTCTGTTTCTGTTCACCAGGTCTGATCGTCGGTGTGGTGTGCGGTTGTGTTTTCGGAGTGGCATTCCTTGTTACTCTAGGACTGTACCTTGTCCAGAGGTGAGTCATGACTCTGGGCAGTGGAAGGTTCTTTTGTCATGGGGCATCACCTGAGGGCCCAATGAGATACAGGCATAGAATCTACCACCATACACAGCGCATGCATATCTCGTCCACCCAACCATACACACATCACCCCCAACTATACACAGCGCATGCACATCTCGTCCACCCAACCATACCCAGCGCATCCACACCACATCCCCCCAACCATACCCAGCATGTACACACATCCTCCCCAGCCATACCCAACGCGCACTACCCACGTCCGCACAGCCATACCCAATGCGTACAAACACGTCTGCCCAGTCATACCCAATGCGTACACACCACATCCCCCCAGCCATACCCAACGCGTACACACATCCCCCAACCATTTCCAACACATACACACCACATCCCCCCAGCCATTTCTAACGCGTACACACCGCATCCCCCCCAGCCATACCCAACGTATACACACTGCACCCCCAAGCCATACCCAACGCGTACACACCACATCCCCCCAGCCATACCCAACGCGTACACCCCACATCTCCCCAGCCATTTCCAACGCGTACACCTCACATGCTCCCAGCCATTTCCAACACGTACACCTCACAGCCCCCCAGCCATTTCCAACGCGTACACACCACATTCCCCCCAAGCCATACCCAACGCATACACACCACACCCCCCAGCAATACCCAATGCGGGCACACCACACACCCCCAGCCATACCCAATGTGTGCACACCACACCCCCCAGTAATACCCAACGCGTGCACACCACAACCCCCAGCCATACCCAACACGTACACACCACACACCCCAGCCATACCCAACGCATACACACCACCCCCCCAGCCATACCCAACGCGTGCACACCACACCCCCAGCTATACCCAACACGTACACAGTGGCACGACTCTAGGAACAATATTTGAGGGGGCACAGAAGATACCGCAGTCAAAACTGGGGTGGCACTAATAATTTTCACCACTAAATCATACCACTGAATAAAACTATCTCCTGGTGTGAGTTAAAACACCATTGCTAAAGGAAAAATATAGCGCGAGTCGCTAAAACATAGTGCCTGTCGACCTACTAGCAGATTACCTTGTCCATGGGAGTCTGTGTATAAGATCATTTGGCGCACGCTAGGGAAACGCTAAGACCCGGGCTGAGACCCAGAGCTAATGCGGTTGTGTACAGGATAGAACTGTTTCTTTCCAGTGCAGAGTGCCGGGCCATACCTATCCCCCGCCCTCACAAGCTTGAATATGAACACATCCAGTGAATAACCTCACACCCCTGCATTATTAAAATCCTCCACGGTGGTCGTATCATCCATGTTTATGTCCACACATATATTAAACTGATGGGCATTGCATGATAAATGTCACCCAACAGCATGTAGAATCATTACACTGCATTTAATAAATCCAAAAGGAAGGCCAGGTGAGCCGCAATAACTACCCTGTTGCAGCATATAAATAATACAGGTTTCAGGGCAAGACTTCTCCATGTGTCCCTTTAAACATAGTCCAAGCTGTCACCCTAATAATCAACTGCTTCCATACTATGACTAACCCCCAGCATAAAATGTTTAAAATTAGGTAATATATTAGAATTAGGATATACAGTTGCAAGAAAAAGTATGTGAACCCTTTGGGATTACGTAGAGTTTTGCATGAATTGGTCATAAAATGTGCTCTGATCTTCATCTAAGTCAAAACAATTTGAAAAACACAGTCTGCTTAAAATAATACAACACAAACATTATATGTTTTCACGTGTTTATTGAACAGAACATGTAAACATTCACAGTGCAGGGTGGGAAATGTATGTGAACCCCTAGCCTAATGACTTCTCCAAGAGCTAATTGGAGCCAGGAGTGAGCCAACCTTAAGTCCAATCAGTGTGATATTATTGGATGTGTTGCTGAAAGCTGTCCTGCCCTTTAAAAACACACCAGTTTTGGGTTTACTGGTTTCAAGAAGCACTGCCTGATGTGAACCATGCCTCGCAGAAAAGAGCTGTCAGAAGACCTACGATCAAGAATTGTTGACTTGCATGAAGCTGGAAAGGGTTACAAAAGTATCTCCAAAAGCCTTGATGTTCATGTGTCCACGGTAAGACAGACTGTCTACAAATGGAGAAAGTTCAGCACTGTTGCTACTCTCCCTAGGCGTGGTCGTCCTGTAAAGATGACTGCAAGAGCACAGCACAGAATGCTTAATGAGGTAAAGAAGAATCCTAGAGTGTCAGCTAAAGACTTACAGAAATCTCTGGCACATGCTAACATTTTTGTTGACACATCTACAATAAGGAAAACATTAAACAAGAATGGAGTACATGGGAGGACACCACGGAGGAAGCCATTGCTGTCCAAAAAGAATATTGCAGCATGTTTGAAGTTTGCAAAAGAGCACCTGGATGTTCCACAGCACTACTGGCAAAATATTCTGTGGACAGATGAAACCAAAATTGAGTTGTTTGGAAAAAACACACAACACTGTGTGGAGAAAAAAAGGCACAGCACACCAACATCAAAACCTCATCCCCACTGTAAAACATGGCAGAGGGAGCATTATGGTGTGGGGCTGCTTTGCTGCCTCAGGGCCCGGACGGATTGTTGTCATTGATGGAAAAACTAATTCCAGGGTTTATCAAGACATTTTGCAGATAAACGTATGACCATCTGTCCGCCAACTGAAGCTCCACAGAGGATGGGTGATGCAACAGGACAATGACCAAAGCATACAAGTAATTCAACAAAAGAATGGCTTCAACAAAACAAAATACGCCTTCTGGAGTGGCCCAGTCAGAGTCCTGACCTCAACCCGATTGAAATGCTGTGGCATGACCTTAAAAGAGCGATTCACACCAGACATCCCAAGAATATTGCTACAATGAAACAGTTTTGTGAAGAGGAGGGGTCCAAAATTACTCCAGATCGTTGTGCAGGTCTGATCTGCAACTACAGGAAACATTTGGTTGAGGTTATTGCTGCCAAAGGAGGGTCAACCAGTTATTAAGTCAGAAGGTTCACATACTTTTTCCACCCTGCACTGTGAATGTTTACATGTTCTGTTCAATAAAAACATGAAACCATATAATGTTTGTGCTGTATTATTTTAAGCAGACTGTGTTTTTCAAATTGTTGTGACTTCGATGAAGATCAGAGCATAATTTATGACCAATTCCTGCAAAACTCCACGTAATCCCAAAGGGTTCACATACTTTTTCTTGCAACTATATGTGGATAAAGGATACATTTATAATATAGTCGACTGCAACAGCAACAACATTGCTGACCAGATCCATTACTATGGTGTATGGGACCAAGAGAACACCTGTGCTGCATTCCTTTACATTGCCTGTTAATTAGCGCCCCTCAAAAAATTAGCGCCAGCACCAAGTGATCTGTTAGTGGCAAAAGCGCTAGAGATCTCTATCACTCCCCGTGTTAAGTAAAGGGCGCGGAAAGTACAGTAAGCTCGCGCTACAAATCGCTAATAGCAACGCACTAAGTGATTTTTCCCGTTTGAAGCGGGAGGCAAACGATCTGTTGGTCAGGCGCTAGACTCAATTAACCTGGCGCTAATGCAAAACCTGCCGGCGCAAGGGTTAACTCACACCAGGTAATAGTGCCCTAAATAAGTATATATAAACAAGATTCCAAAACCCCAGAGTAATGTGACGCAGTGAGTAATGTGACGCAGT
Source organism: Leptobrachium leishanense (assembly GCA_009667805.1). Classification (NCBI taxonomy): domain Eukaryota; kingdom Metazoa; phylum Chordata; class Amphibia; order Anura; family Megophryidae; genus Leptobrachium; species Leptobrachium leishanense. The sequence goes on from CM019063.1 coordinate 35,835,460, forward strand.
GAGTAATGTGAGTAATGTGACGCAATGAGTAATGTGACGCAATGAGTAATGTGACGCAATGAGTAATGTGATGCAATGAATAATGTGATGCGATGAGTAATGTGACACAATGAGTAATGTGATGCAGTGAGTAATGTGATGCAATGAATAATGTGATGCAATGAATGTGACGCAATGAGTAATGTGATGCAATGAATGTGACGCAACGAGTAATGTGATGCAATGAATAATGTGATGCAGTGAGTAATGTGATGCAATGAGTAATGTGACGCAATGAATAATGTAACGCAGTGAATAATGTGACGCAATGAATAATGTGACGCAGTGAATAATGTGATGCAATGAATGTGACGCAATGAGTAATGTGATGCAATGAGTAATGTGACGCAATGAGTAATGTGATGCAATGAATAATGTGATGCAGTGAATAATGTGATGCAATGAGTAATGTGATGCAGTGAATAATGTGATGCAGTGAGTAATGTGATGCAATTGAGGAATTTTCCTATTTCCATGATGGAAAGTTCTAATTTTATTAAGGACTCGGAGGCGAGTATTTTGCCATCTCTTTCTTTACTTTATTTATAGCAGCAAAGGTTTAACAGTATGAAAACAAAAACTTCCCCAACAACAGGGGTAAACACGCCCAAACCCTCTCCCAGTCTGTCCACTTAGTCCTGCCCAGAAACAGGCTCCTCCTCTTTCTTTGCTGCTCTTCGAACAGATAAGTAGCTTTCATAATTTCTCCTGTAAAATTTTATGTTTATTATACTGGATTTATTTTAGTGTCTTCGAACTTCACACTCATTGTGTCTGGGGACGCCGCTACCCTCCGGTGTTAGCCGCGGGGGTCGGTGCTTCCCACCAGGCCCTACCGGGAGACCGACTAGGTCCCCGCGTCTGACCCGGCATTTGCGCGCCTTTTTCGGACCCCGCTCGGACGACATCCACGTTCGTTCGGGGCAGTCCACCCAATTTCGGCTGCATGCATTCCTCTCAGGTTTCGCGGGCTTCCCGCTCGTGGTACGCTTCCCTAGCGATGGCGCTCAACCACGCCCACTTCCCTCGCGCTGGCCGCCATTTCCTGAAGTACGCAATCCCACAAAGAGGTACGAATGATGTCAGGCTCCCAAAACCGCAGCATGTCTCGCTTTCTTTACTTTATTTATAGCAGCAAAGGTTTAACAGTATGAAAACAAAAACTTCCCCAACAACAGGGGTAAACACGCCCACACCCTCTCACAGTCTGTCCACTTAGTCCCGCCCAGAGACAGGCTCCTCCTCTTTCTTTGCAGGTTAGAAGTCAGAATCTCCAGGACGAAACGGAGGCACCCGACGGGGAGACGAAGAAGCCAAACACGGTCGGGCGTGGGGAAACCATGAAAAACGCCGACAAGACAGGTCGATCAGCGCGGGGCTGGAAGAAGAAGAAACACGGGGCAGAGGTTAAAACCGAGCCATCAACAACGTGCAACGCAAGGTGCATTCAAGGAAAACAAAACCAGTTCCCACAAAGTCTTTATTCAGGAAGATGCGCGCAGAAACGGCGTAGATTACAACGCAAGGCGCAGGCGCGCGCAGTAAATAAGACACGGACAACCAGAGGAAGCTTTAATAAAGGAACAGTCAACAGGGAGGGAAACAATATGGGGGGAAAATACTCGCCTCTGAGTCCTTAATAAAATTAGAACTTTCCGTCATGGAAATAGGAAAATTCCTCAATTTTATCCCAGGACTCGGAGGCTCCTATTTTGCCAATTCAAAGCTGAGCAACAACAGTCTCTGTCCAGTGTCTCACAGGGCGTAGGTAGAAAAGACAAGCAGTCAACTCCCTTGACCAGTCCGCAGAACGCATGATGTCCTCCAGGCGACAGCCAGCCGCAACAGCCGAGGAAACCATGGCGGCCTGGACCGAGTGGGCCCCATAGGAGGCGGTATCAACCCCCACCAGTTCCAGCAACCAGCGCACCCATCGAGCCAAGGTTGCCGAGGACACAGGACGATGCGGAGCACGGAAGGACAGGAACAGGGGGGAAACAGATCCAGTCCGGAAACCCACCAGTCGGTTCTCATACAGTCGGAGACATCGAACTGGGCACAACAAGGGACGGTCCGGGTAAGATGGAAAAAACACAGCCGATATAGATGTCTTAGTACGTCTAGACACATCAAAGGTGACACCGTCCGGGCCGAAGGAACGAGAAGGATAATCCAGTGCCCGAACATCACCCACACGTTTACAGGACAGTAAGCAGAGAAGCATCACCAGTTTCGCCGACAATTGCCGCAGGGAGAGATCCCCGTTGTCCGGCCAAGACTCCAAGAAACGCAAGACCCGGGAAACATCCCATGTGGAGGAGTACCGAGGGAGGGGGGGGGCGCTCAAAGCGAGCTCCCGCAGCAGACGGCAAACCAAAGGATGTTGACCCAGAGCCACCCCGGCGAAACCAACATGACCCACAGACATAGCCGATCGGTACACGTTCAAGGTGCGGAAAGCCAAGCCAGAGTCGAACAGGGACGTCAGAAAGTCCAATGCCAAATTTAGAGATGCTGAAACGGGATCCTGATGCCATCCCAGACACCAGTCAGCCCATCTGCCCCAGGCAGAGCCGTACGCACTCCGGGTGCCGGGAGCCCATGCTTGCAATAGGAGTTCCCCAGTCCGGATCGAAATCTCTTGGCTTTGCCAGGCAAACCGGAAACCAGCCACGCTAGAAGATCCAGCCTGCCGTCCGCCACCAGAGGATGGCATCGGAGTCTATAGTGAGAGTCGGGGCCGGAGGAAACAAGTGTTTGCCGTTCCAAGGCACCATCTGGGAGGTCCACCACGTCAGGTCCGATCGGGCGTCTTCCGTCAGGGACACCAGATCCGAGTACTCCGAACCCGCTTGGAGGGAACGGGCCTTCAGGCGTTGGAGGGCCCGATAGTGTAGAGGTGCCGGTACGATCGCTAGGCGTGCCGCCGCCAGAAGACCTATCACTCTGGCCAAGATCCTCAGAGAAGGCGCTGAGTGTCGGAGAAGAGAGGAAGATTCCTTGCGGATGTCCCGAATCTTGGAGGGAGGCAGGAACAACAACAGGTCGTGGGAGTCCAGGAGAAACCCGAGGAAGTCGATGCGGTGTGTTAGGGTTAGTAGAGATTTCTCCGCATTGATCAAGAAACCCAGCTCTTGCAGGAGGGAGACCGTCCAGTGGAGGTGTGTCAGAAGTGTGTCCTTGGATTCGGACATTAGGAGGATGTCGTCCAAGTAGATAATCAGACGGACCCCTCTGGTTCGCAGGGAAGCGACCACCGGCTTCAATAGTTTTGTGAAGCACCATGGCGCCGAACAGGAGGCACGTGAACCGCCACATTCGTTCTCGCCAGAGGAATCTGAGGAAGTCCCTGTGGGCCAAGCAGACTGGCACCGTCAGGTATGCGTCTTTCAGGTCCAGCTTGACCAACCTGTTGGATATAATCTCTGCACGTGAATACAACACGTTTATATATATTGGACTTATCAGCCAAGCCTCCAATATGTTTATATTGGATTTACTGGACCTACCTCGGCAGTTGCCTCCAATATATCAGGGATTATTATTTCATAAGAAATCCACACGAGACACAAATATCAATCGTTTATATTTCTTAGAAATTATCCTGAATTCTTTTAATTGTCTGTGTTTTGCTTTAAAAAATACAACAATCAATAATCGGATAAAAATATATATATATTTATTACGTATACAAAAAAGTTTCAAATCTCATATCATAAACAAAAATTTATAAACCACAATCCATCAACATATAAAAACTAGCTTCACAATATATGTATCTCCGGTTAGTAACTGCATATATGATTAATATCATTTATCTTATCAGTTAGTAACTAATACACAAATGGATAATAAACATTTCTGCTTAATACAACATGCATTTCCCAGCAAACAATGTTTAACCAGCCAGCTCTTATAGATATATATATATATCTCTATGCTACATGGATCAACAAAAGATGAGCTAATTTAATGATAAGTAATAAAAACTTATTTAGTGAATCCTCCCCTAATCTCGAGAATTAAACTTCTAATCTTTTGCTTCTTATTTTGTAGTTATATAATTCCTTGCTTATTAATTTTAATCACAGTAATTTCCAAATTCAATTTATATATTGGTATCAATCTTACAACATTTCTTTTAGGAATAAATCCTTATATCCACTTCTTCATATTTCTATCTGCAGAATAGAAAATACTTAGAATTTGGATCTAACCCAAGTATCTGAGAAGTCTCAGTCTACGTTGCAAGAATATCTACAAATATATATAATTACATTAATTCCTTCTTTTTTTTCATACATTACCTGTCCAATTTGGATGTTGATAAGTCTTGGAATTTTCTATGTGATGCTTTGTTTTGGAATATGTGAAAATTATCGATATCAGATAATCAATGCATGTGAGTTAGAGATTTGGTGAGAGTCAGAAATTTGGTGAGAATCTTGATTGCCTCATGTCTTGGGATCTGCTATGTGTACTGGACATCTGATTGCATTGCGGTGGGAATCTCTGAATGCTGGAATCTCCGACTGACTTGCAAATAACATTGCCGCTTATTATAGCCAATTTGACGTCACTGGCAATATTTTTAAATATTTGCTATCCTCTAGAGGGCAGTATTGCACTTCTTAATTAATTCCACCATTTCTTTTTTATATTCTTATCTCGGGTCAAAAGTTCAATCTACACAAAGACCTTCTCTTCTCCCAGTCACTAGACACTGTCTCTGTCTAATTTATATCCCTACTCCCTTTTGAAATTACTTACTCAGAGTCCTATCAGCTAAATTATTTTCTGGTTAACTCAACAGAATCTATTCTTTAGTAAATTTTATTATTTACCAATTATATACTTTCTACAATATTTATTGGAGTATATATTTCCTACTGTAAATATAATAAAATATACCTTGATTATAAACATATATTTTGTGAATATAAATCTATATTAGAGAATATTAACACTTATTCCTATACCCAAAAGACAAAATATCTTTTGTTTTAAGACAGACCAATAAATTTAATTATGACACGTCTTAGCACTTAACCCTAGCCTTATCACACACAAACATTCTAGGTTCCTTCATGTCTGGCACTTCTTAAAAAAAAATATAAAAGACTTCACCCAGGAATGAACTCTGTAAAAAAAAAATCTCGTTCATTTCTAAACCTAGAGAAATTTTGGAGAAAAACTGTCTTTCAAAACAAAATGGCTACAAGCATCCATTTTTTTCCTTTCTGTGTAATATACCTGACAAACCAATCGTCCCTCCGGAGGACATGTCGTAAGGTGTGAATACCTTCCATCTGGAAATGGCGGTAAACGACCGATAGGTTCAACTGTTTTAAGTTGATGACTGGGCGGAAGCCCCCGCCCTTTTTGGCGACCAAAAACAAGTTACTGAGAAAACCGTTCATGGACGATGGGGCGGGTTCGATCGCCCCTTTGGACAACTGGTCCCGAACCTCCGCTTGCACCAGCAAATCCTGCGCATGTGCAAAGTGGAGCGGCGTGGGGGTGGGGCTGTGTAGGCGTGTCCACGAAGTCTATGGAGAAACCCCGTATCGTGGCCAGGACCCACGCATCGGTAGTGCGGCGCGACCACGCGTACGCAAATCTGGCCAGACGACCCCCAACCCTCTCCCTGACGAAGGGATAATCTGAAAGGTGCTCACCTGAGGGTCTGCGAAAGGAGGATCTGCCTCCCTATAGGTGTTTCCTCGACAGGGTCTGGCTCTGGATGGGAAGAACCGGGAGCCGGAGCTGGGGCTGTCGGCCGCATATCGAGCGGAGTTGAAGGCGGGGCCAAAGGAGCGGGGGTAACCCGCACGGCCGGCAGAACGACCCCTGTCTCTGCCGGCCCTGTGAGAGACCCGTCCTGGGAACAACCTTTTCATCGTGGCTTCGGCCTTATCCAGCATGGAGAAAGACCCCACGTAGGTGTTAAGTTTTTTGGCAAATGGTTCGCCGAAGAGTTGGCCGTCGGCTTTAGCCCCCAAATCTGTAGCGGCCATGTGGGTCAGATTAGTATCCATTTTTAGCAGGATAGTCTTTCTACGCTCCAAAGCTAGCGCAGCATTCGCGTTTCCCAGCAAGCAGAGGGAGCGCTGTGGCCATTCCTCAATCTCAGAGGGATCTAGTTGGAGCTCCGATAATTTGGCGTGGTTCACAATGTCTAGGACTGTCACCAGGGGGCCAGCCGTATCAAGTTTAAAAAGTTTAAAAGTAACATCAGAAAGCATTATTTTACTGAGAGGGTGGTGGATACATGGAACAGTCTTCCAGTAGAAGTGGTAGAGGCCAAAACAGTAATTGAATTTAAGCAGGCATGGGATAGGCATAAGGCTATCCTAAACAAAAGATAAATCCAGGTAAAGTATCCATGTAATTGGGCAGACTAGATGGGCCGAAAGGTTCTTATCTGCCGACATTTTTCTATGATTCTATGCTTCTAAGTAATTTGTCCTGACATGTCTTAATGGCAAAGTCTATGCCTTTCTTAGCCGACCAACCTTTGTTGGCGACAAACTGTTGGAAGGCTTCATCCACCTCGGGGGTGATACACGTCTTGCCAGCAGTGGTGGGCCGAGGGCATTCCGCCCGCAGGTTTAAACGGGTTCCCTTGTCAAGAGGGCAGCGCATAACGCTGTCGACCCAGCGTTCAATATGGGGTTGGGGGGTCCAAGCGGTAGAGCTCGGGTGGGAAATCTCCCGGGGATTAAACATGGGATTTCCCGCTGGGTCGTATATCGTATCCCCAACCTGCATAGGGGGTGGCTCCACCATTAGCTCCTCATCATGGACCAGGGCGTATAGTGTTATGGAGTCATCTCCGTCATCGCCCTCAGGATCGCCGTCCCCTGAACATGTCCCTCTTGGAACGACACTCCAGGCTGATGCCTTGGGTCTCTTATTCTCGGCCGCATTGTATGCCCCGCGGTCAGGGGCTCTCTTGCGAGGATAAGACTCGCTAATCAGTAAAGGCAATTTTCCGGGGTTGCCAGCCCCTCCATAAGCACCAGGTGGATGAGGGATATGGGGGTCATTATGCCCTAAGGCTGGGGGGTCTAAGACCCTTTGAGGGGAGGCGTCCTTAGATCGATCTCTGGGGTGGGCAGGTTCTGAGACCTGGGGCACATTCTCTGGCAAAAACGCGGAGCATGAGGCTACTTGGGGGGGGCGCTTGGAGCGCATTGACTGCTTCCTCCATGGAGCGTCTAAAAGTATAGTGCATATCTGCTACAGCCGCAGACATGGACTCAGTAATGGAGGAGCGGAGGGAGGCCTCGAGGACCACAAATTTAGTTGTTATGTTTTTTGGGCAAGGGAGGGTTAATCTCCTCAGGAGCCGCCGAGCTACACTCTGACCCAGAGCCCCGAGAGGGAGAGCAAGACATGCTGCGGTTTTGGGAGCCCGACATCATTCGTACCTCGTTGTGGGATTGCGTACTTCATGAAATGGCGGCCACCGCGAGGGAAGTGGGCGTGATTGAACGCCGTCAATAGGGGAAGCGTACCACGAGCGGGAAGCCCGCGAAACCTGAGAGGAATGCACGCAGCCGAAATTGGGTAGACTGCCCCGAACGAACGTGGATGTCGTCCGAGCGGCATCTGAAAAAGGCGCGCAAATGCCGGATCAGACGCGGGGACCTAGTCGGTCTCCCGGTAGGGCCCGGTGGGAAGCACCGACCCCCGCGGCTAACACCGGAGGGTAGCGGCGTCCCCAGACACAATGAGTGTGAATTTCGAAGACACTAAAATAAATCCAGTATAATAAACATAAAATTTTACAGGAGAAATTATGAAAGCTACTAATCTGTTCGAAGAGCAGCAAAGAAAGAGGAGGAGCCTGTCTCTGGGCAGGACTAAGTGGACAGACTGGGAGAGGGTGTGGGCGTGTTTACCCCTGTTGTTGGGGAAGTTTTTGTTTTCATACTGTTAAACCTATCCTGCTATAAATAAAGTAAAGAAAGAGATGGCAAAATACTCGCCTCCGAGTCCTGGGATAAAATGAGTAATGTGATGCAGTGAGTAATGTGATGCAATGAATAATGTAATGCAATGAGTAATGTGATGCAATGTATAATGTGATGCAGTGAGTAATGTGATGCAATGAGTAATGTGACGCAGTGAGTAATGTGACGCAGTGAATAATGTGATGCAATGAGTAATGTGATGCAATGAGTAATGTGATGCAATGAATAATGTGACGCAATGAGTAACGTGACGCAATGAGTAACGTGATGCAATGAATAATGTGATGTAATGAGTAATGTGATGCAATGAATAATGTGATGTAATGAGTAATGTGATGCAATGAATAATGTGATGCAATGAATAATGTGATGCAATGAGTAATGTGACGCAATGAGTAATGTGATGCAATGAGTAATGTGACGCGATGAGTAATGTGACGCCATGAGTAATGTGACGCAATGAATAATGTGACGCAATGAATAATGTGATGCAATGAATAATGTGATGCAGTGAGTAATGTGACACAGTGAGTAATGTGATGCAATGAATAATGTGACGCAATGAGTAATGTGACGCAATGAGTAATGTGACGCAGTAAATAATGTGATGCAATGAGTAATGTGATGCAATGAGTAATGTGATGCAATGAGTAATGTGATGCAATGAGTAATGTGACGCAGTGAGTAATGTGATGCAGTGAGTAATGTGATGCAGTGAATAATGTGATGCAATGAGTAATGTGATGCAATGAGTAATGTGATGCAATGAATAATGTGATGCAATGAGTAATGTGACGCAATGAGTAATGTGATGCAATGAATAATGTGATGCAATGAATAATGTGACGCAATGAATAATGTGATGCAATGAGTAATGTGACGCAATGAATAATGTGAAGCAATGAGTAATGTGACGCAGTGAATAATGTGATGCAATGAGTAATGTGATGCAATGAGTAATGTGACGCAGTGAGTAATGTGATGCAGTGAGTAATGTGATGCAATGAGTAATGTGATGCAATGAATAATGTGATGCAATGAATAATGTGATGTAATGAGTAATGTGACGCAGTGAGTAATGTGATGCAGTGAATAATGTGATGCAATGAGTAATGTGATGCAATGAATAATGTGATGCAGTGAGTAATGTGATGCAATGAGTAATGTGACGCAATGAGTAATGTGATGTAATGAGTAATGTGACGCAATGAGTAATGTGATGCAATGAGTAATGTGACGCAGTGAGTAATGTGATGCAATGAGTAATGTGATGCAATGAGTAATGTGACGCAATGAATAATGTGACGCAGTGAGTAATGTGACGCAGTGAGTAATGTGATGCAGTGAGTAATGTGACGCAATGAATAATGTGACGCAGTGAGTAATGTGACGCAGTGAGTAATGTGACGCAGTGAATAATGTGACACAATGAATAATGTGATGCAGTGAGTAATGTAATGCAATGAGTAATGTGACGCAGTGAGTAATGTGACGCAATGAATAATGTGACGCAGTGAGTAATGTGACGCAGTGAGTAATGTGACGCAGTGAGTAATGTGACGCAGTGAGTAATGTGATGCAATGAGTAATGTGACGCAATGAATAATGTGATGCAATGAGTAATGTGACGCAGTGAGTAATGTGACGCAGTGAGTAATGTGATGCAATGAGTAATGTGACGCAATGAATAATGTGATGCAATGAGTAATGTGACGCAGTGAGTAATGTGACGCAGTGAGTAATGTGATGCAATGAGTAATGTGACGCAATGAGTAATGTGACGCAGTGAGTAATGTGACGCAATGAGTAATGTGACGCAATGAATAATGTGATGCAATGAGTAATGTGACGCAGTGAGTAATGTGACGCAATGAGTAATGTGACGCAATGAATAATGTGATGCAATGAGTAATGTGACGCAGTGAGTAATGTAATGCAATGAGTAATGTGACGCAATGAGTAATGTGACGCAGTGAATAATGTGACACAATGAATAATGTGATGCAGTGAGTAATGTAATGCAATGAGTAATGTGACGCAGTGAGTAATGTGACGCAGTGAATAATGTGACGCAATGAGTAATGTGACGCAATGAGTAATGTGACGCAATGAGTAATGTGATGCAATGAATAATGTGACGCAGTGAGTAATGTGACGCAGTGAATAATGTGACGCAATGAGTAATGTGACGCAGTGAGTAATGTGACGCAATGAGTAATGTGACGCAATGAATAATGTGATGCAATGAGTAATGTGACGCAGTGAGTAATGTGACGCAGTGAGTAATGTGATGCAATGAGTAATGTGATGCAATGAATAATGTGATGCAGTGAGTAATGTGACGCAGTGAGTAATGTGATGCAATGAGTAATGTGATGCAATGAATAATGTGATGCAGTGAGTAATGTGATGCAATGAATAATGTGATGCAATGAATAATGTGACGCAATGAGTAATGTGACGCAATGAGTAATGTGATGCAGTGAGTAATGTGACGCAGTGAGTAATGTGACGCAGTGAGTAATGTGACGCAGTGAGTAATGTGATGCAATGAATAATGTGATGCAGTGAGTAATGTGACGCAATGAATAATGTGATGCAGTGAGTAATGTGACGCAATGAATAATGTGACGCAGTGAGTAATGTGACGCAGTGAGTAATGTGATGCAGTGAGTAATGTGACGCAGTGAGTAATGTGACGCAGTGAGTAATGTGATGTAATGTGTAATGTGACGCAATGAGTAATGTGATGCAATGAGTAATGTGACGCAGTGAGTAATGTGATGCAGTGAGTAATGTGATGCAGTGAGTAATGTGACGCAATGAATAATGTGACGCAGTGAGTAATGTGACGCAGTGAGTAATGTGATGCAGTGAGTAATGTGACGCAGTGAGTAATGTGACGCAGTGAGTAATGTGATGCAATGAGTAATGTGATGCAATGAGTAATGTGATGCAATGAATAATGTGACGCAATGAGTAACGTGACGCAATGAGTAACGTGATGCAATGAATAATGTGATGTAATGAGTAATGTGATGCAATGAATAATGTGATGTAATGAGTAATGTGATGCAATGAATAATGTGATGCAATGAATAATGTGATGCAATGAGTAATGTGATGCAATGAGTAATGTGACGCGATGAGTAATGTGACGCAATGAATAATGTGACGCAATGAATAATGTGATGCAATGAATAATGTGATGCAATGAATAATGTGATGCAGTGAGTAATGTGACACAGTGAGTAATGTGATGCAGTGAGTAATGTGACACAGTGAGTAATGTGATGCAATGAATAATGTGACGCAATGAGTAATGTGACGCAATGAGTAATGTGACGCAGTAAATAATGTGATGCAATGAGTAATGTGATGCAATGAGTAATGTGATGCAATGAGTAATGTGATGCAATGAGTAATGTGACGCAGTGAGTAATGTGATGCAGTGAGTAATGTGATGCAGTGAATAATGTGATGCAATGAGTAATGTGATGCAATGAGTAATGTGATGCAATGAATAATGTGATGCAATGAGTAATGTGACGCAATGAGTAATGTGACGCAGTGAGTAATGTGATGCAGTGAGTAATGTGAAGCAATGAATAATGTGACGCAATGAATAATGTGATGCAATGAGTAATGTGACGCAATGAATAATGTGAAGCAATGAGTAATGTGACGCAGTGAATAATGTGATGCAATGAGTAATGTGATGCAATGAGTAATGTGACGCAATGAGTAATGTGATGTAATGAGTAATGTGACGCAATGAGTAATGTGATGCAGTGAGTAATGTGATGCAATGAGTAATGTGATGCAATGAGTAATGTGACGCAATGAGTAATGTGACGCAGTGAGTAATGTGACGCAGTGAGTAATGTGATGCAATGAGTAATGTGATGCAATGAGTAATGTGACGCAATGAATAATGTGACGCAGTGAGTAATGTGATGCAGTGAGTAATGTGATGCAATGAATAATGTGACGCAGTGAGTAATGTGACGCAGTGAGTAATGTGACGCAGTGAATAATGTGACCCAATGAATAATGTGATGCAGTGAGTAATGTAATGCAATGAGTAATGTGACGCAATGAGTAATGTGACGCAGTGAGTAATGTGACGCAATGAATAATGTGATGCAATGAGTAATGTGACGCAGTGAGTAATGTGACGCAGTGAGTAATGTGACGCAGTGAGTAATGTGACGCAGTGAGTAATGTGATGCAATGAGTAATGTGACGCAATGAATAATGTGATGCAATGAGTAATGTGACGCAGTGAGTAATGTGACGCAGTGAGTAATGTGATGCAATGAGTAATGTGACGCAATGAATAATGTGATGCAATGAGTAATGTGACGCAGTGAGTAATGTGACGCAGTGAGTAATGTGACGCAATGAGTAATGTGACGCAATGAATAATGTGATGCAATGAGTAATGTGACGCAGTGAGTAATGTGACGCAGTGAGTAATGTGATGCAATGAGTAATGTGATGCAATGAATAATGTGATGCAGTGAGTAATGTGATGCAATGAATAATGTGATGCAATGAATAATGTGACGCAATGAGTAATGTGACGCAATGAGTAATGTGATGCAGTGAGTAATGTGACGCAGTGAGTAATGTGACGCAGTGAGTAATGTGACGCAGTGAGTAATGTGATGCAATGAGTAATGTGACGCAATGAGTAATGTGATGCAGTGAGTAATGTGACGCAATGAATAATGTGACGCAGTGAGTAATGTGACGCAGTGAGTAATGTGATGCAGTGAGTAATGTGACGCAGTGAGTAATGTGACGCAGTGAGTAATGTGATGTAATGTGTAATGTGACGCAATGAGTAATGTGATGCAATGAGTAATGTGACGCAGTGAGTAATGTGATGCAGTGAGTAATGTGATGCAGTGAGTAATGTGACGCAATGAGTAATGTGACGCAGTGAGTAATGTGACGCAGTGAGTAATGTGATGCAATGAGTAATGTGACGCAGTGAGTAATGTGACGCAGTGAGTAATGTGATGTAATGTGTAATGTGACGCAATGAGTAATGTGATGCAATGAGTAATGTGACGCAGTGAGTAATGTGATGCAGTGAGTAATGTGATGCAGTGAGTAATGTGACGCAATGAATAATGTGACGCAGTGAGTAATGTGACGCAGTGAGTAATGTGATGCAGTGAGTAATGTGATGCAGTGAGTAATGTGATGCAGTGAGTAATGTGATGTAATGTGTAATGTGACGCAATGAGTAATGTGACGCAGTGAGTAATGTGACGCAGTGAGTAATGTGATGTAATGTGTAATGTGACGCAATGAGTAATGTGACGCAGTGAGTAATGTGATGCAGTGAGTAATGTGATGCAGTGAGTAATGTGACGCAATGAATAATGTGACGCAGTGAGTAATGTGACGCAGTGAGTAATGTGATGCAGTGAGTAATGTGACGCAGTGAGTAATGTGACGCAGTGAGTAATGTGACGCAGTGAGTAATGTGATGTAATGTGTAATGTGACGCAATGAGTAATGTGATGCAATGAGTAATGTGATGTAATGTGTAATGTGACGCAATGAGTAATGTGATGCAATGAGTAATGTGATGCAATGAGTAATGTGACGCAGTGAGTAATGTGACGCAATGAATAATGTGATGCAATGAGTAATGTGATGCAGTGAGTAATGTGATGCAGTGATGCCTTTTTGTTGTACTAACCTGATAATTAAATTCAATATTTTATTTGCTGCAATTGGTCAGTTTTCGCTGAATGTCTGATTGCTGCTTCAGCGACTCCACTTTTAGTAAATTACACTGACCAATCACTGAACAGGGAATTCACATGATTTTCAGCTAAATGAATTCCCCGAAATGTGATGAAAAGCAGAGGATCTAAAGATGAATTGACCCTTTAGATTCTAACTTCCATAATAACCCCTAAAATGCCATAAACCCAGGGAGATACAATAAAATGAATAAACAATGTGGCATTTAGCTACCCATTAACCCCTAATATGCCATTAATCAAGGGAAAACCTGAAATGAATACACTGCGAGGGGTGAAGTCTGATCATTAACCCTTAATATACAACTAAACCAAGGAAAAACTAACGTAATACACAAAGTAATGTATAGTCTGAACATTAACCACTTCACTGCTGAGCCATTTCAACCCTGTGAAAATGTTTAAGTGCGCGGAGATACGGTGGTCCGAAGAATTGTGGGAAGCTGGATGCTGATTTCTGGTGGGGGGTAGGGATGAGCCGAACACCCCCATATTCGGTTCGCATTCGAACTCGAACAATTTCGAAAGTTCGAGTTCAAACGTGAACACGAACCGAACTCAATACAAGTCAATGGGACTCAAAAGTTAGATTTTTAGAGTGCCCTGCAAGAGGGAATATATGCTAGATATTTGCCATAAAAGGTATAGGGGGTCCGGGTAGTGCCCTGGGGACAGGAAACAAGGACAAAAAGTTTTTTTTAAAAAAAGTTTTTAAAGGAACAGTGAGTTTTCCATGAAATAAGGGTTAAAAATTAAAACAAAAAATTCCTTCAAATATCGTGCCTAGGAGGCCAGTGCACCCAAATATTGTGCCTTTCATGGCAGCAAGTTCCTTCACACCATAACCCTTTTGTCTTTTGTGGTATTGTGGAAGAGTTCAGTGCTGGAGGTTTTGTGCATGCAGAAGAAATCCCCAATCTATTCCATTATGTCAGCAGCAGGGGATTGAAACCGCTGATCCAGGACGGATTCATTTTTATAAATGTCATCCGGTCTACAGAGTCGGTGGACGAACTCTTTAGTCTGTGACAAAACCTCCAGCGGCACTGAACGTCCTTTCGGAAAGCACGCTAGATGAAGGGCAACCTAGTAGCTGCATAGCATATTGGCTAAGTTCTGGCCAGTGATCCAATCTCAACACCCAGTAAGCCAGTGGATCATCTGCTGGAAAGGTATCCAGGTCTGCCCTTGCCCCTAGGTAGTCCTGCACCATATGGTGAAGACGCTGGCAATGGGTGCCTACATTTGACGTCCCTGGGCGTCGTGGACTAACATTTTTTAAAAAGGCATCAATCAAGCAGCCCCGGCCTTCACCACTATTCCTCTGATCATCCGCAGCCTCAGAAGCACCTGTATCATCACTTGGTAACCTACCAGTGCCTGGAAAGGTGTTACACAAGTGTCGCTTTAGAGCGTCCTCAAGTTTTTTCATCCTGTCCTCCCTCTGTGCGGGCAGGATGAGCTCTGCAACTTTACCCTCGTATCGTGGATCAAGAAGGGTTGCCAACCAGTAATGATCCCTCTCCTTGATAGCACGAATCCTGGGGTCCTTTAGCAGGCTTTGCAGGATAAGGGAGCCCATGCAGCGTAGGTTGGAGGTGGCATTTGCTTCCGAGTCTTCCTGGTCAATGAGGAGGATGACCCCATTGTGCACTTCCTCCTCCCAGCCACGTACTAGTCCTTGGGTTTCTGGGCTCCCTTGAGGAATCCCCACCTTCAATGCCCCCACTACTTAAATATTCCTCCTCCTCATCCTCCTCCTGTCTGATCTGAGGAGGACCCGCTGGATTGCTGTCTGCGGAAAGACTGAGGCCGTCAGAGCTAGGGAAGGCCTCCTCTTCCTCCCGCTGCTCTGCCTCTAGAGCCACATCAATAATTCCCCACAGAGTGTGCTCCAGCAGGAACACTAAAGGAATTGTGTCACTGATGCATGCACTGTCCCTGCTCACCATCCTCGTTGCCTCCTCAAATGGTGACAGTACAGTGCATGCATCCTTGATTATCAGCCACTGCGGGGGGGAAACCAAGTTGACCTGAACCTGTCCTTGTGCCATACTCACACAGGTACTCGTTGCTGGCCCTCTGCTGCTTGTGCAGACGCTGCAGCATTGCTAATGTCGAGTTCCACATGGTTGGCATGTCACAGATCAGACGGTTTGTGGGAAGGTGGAATTCTCTTTGAATTTCTGCCAGACAAACACTTGCTGGGAATGACCATCTGAAGTGGCTGCAGACTTTTCTGGCCTGGCTGAGAAGCTCTGCCAGCCCTGGGTTCCTGGTTAGGAAACGCTGAAACACCAGATTTAGGACGTGTGCTAGGCATGGTACATGCGTCAACTTACCCAGGCGTAGGGCGGAGAGAAGGTTGCTGCCATTATCACAGACAACCATTCCCAGCTGAAGCTGGCGTGGTGTTAACCATCTCTGCACCTGCCCCTGCAGAGTTGACAGAATTTCTGGCCCGGTGTGGCTCCTGTCCCCTAAACAAACCAGCTCAAGCACTGTATGGCATCTTTTTGCTTGAGCCATTGCGTAGCCCCTGCCACTTAAACTCGGTTTAACTGCCACTTTGCCAGAGAAAGAGAAGGAGGAGGAGGAAGAGGGAGAGGTGGTCGTGGAGCAGACAGACCTCATACAAGCAGCTTTCTGGAGGCGTGGTGGATGAACCAGCTCCAGCACAAAGCCCCGTCTTGGATTCCTCCCAGCTCCAATCAGAGTTACCCATTGTGCCGTGAAGGAAATGTAACTGCCCTGTCCATGCTTGCTGGACCACGTGTCTAAAGTCACATGCACCTTGCTGCTGACTGCCTTTCCCAATGACTTGATAACATTGTCTTCCACGTGCTGGTATAGTGCTGGAATGGCCTTCCGTGAAAAGTAATGGCGTTTAGGAACATGCCACTGTGGTACAGCACATTCAGCAAATTCATGGAAGGGAGCAGAGTCCATCAGCTGGAAAGGCAGCATCTGCAATGCGAGTAATTTTGTTAAGCTGGCATTTAGACGCTGTGCTTGGGGATGGTTGGGACTATATTTTTTCTAAAGCTGCAGCAGATGGGGCAACGTAATCTGTCTGCATAAATCTTCAGCTGATGGGATGCTGTCACATTGTGAGGAAGGACCTGGTACATCCATTACTGTAGCATCATCCCTGTCAGTGGAGGTTGGCGTCAATGACATGGCAGGACATATAGTGGGGGTAGAGACAGGTGAGGAGGACCTACGCAAAGTTTTGCGCTAACGGGATGCGTGGCAGGTGGTCATATGTCGCCTCAAGCACGTGGTACCCAAGTGTCCGATGTCTTTCCCACGCTTGAGCCTCATCTGACATAGATTACAAATAGCAACGGTGGGGTCTGCTGCACATTTTTTAAAGAAATCCCAGATGTGTGCTTTGAGACAACAGCGCTCTGCACCTGATGCCTTGGACTGGCTAGTGCTACGGTTGGTAATAGAGGACGTTGTGCCTCATGTTTGTTGTGCCTCCTCCTCCTCACTTGACTCCTCTGTTCGATCAGGCACCCAGGTGGAGTTAGTGACCTCATCATCATTGTCATCACCCCCTATCTCCTCGTCACTGGAGCCAATTTGGCAGTATGCTGCAGCTGCTGGGGCAACATGAGTGCCAGTTATTTGTGTGTCATCACTGGCACCCCCTTCCTCTATCTTGATTATATTCCCTTCCTCAACCTCAGAGATTGAATCAGAGCACTGTAGTTGCTGCGCATCCTCAAGCAGCATGTCACTGTCATTGTAGTCAAACAATTCAGCTGACTCCTCTGTGTGTGATAGCGAGGCTACGGCAGGAGTAGCTGTGGACATAGAGGCTGCATTAGATGCTTTGGCAGCTGAGGTGGACTGTAAAGCACTACAAGCCTGGCTGGCAGAGGACTCGGAGGATGAGGATGGCCTGGTTAGCCAATCCAGCAAATCCTCTGTATGTTGCTGCTGCTTAAGACGGCCATCACCAGTTAGAAAGGACAAGCGTGCCCCTGCAGAGGATGCACCACGTCCACGATGACCAGAGGCACAGCCTCCCAACACAGAGGCTGCTTGCCCTCTTATCTGTGTCTGGGAGCGTCTGCCTGTCCTTTTTTGTCTTTCAAAATGGTGAGTGATATATAGATTAAAGATATACAGAACTCTGATTCAACTCTGGTATAAAGATTAAAGATTTCCAGAACTCTGGTATAACTCAGTGAGACACCCTGATAGCTGGCAGCCAGTGACAAGACACAGATTACAATTCCCAGAAACCTCCTATAAATCAGTGAGACCCCCTGATGGGTGGCAGTGACAAGACACAGATTACCTCAATTCCCAAATATTTTGTAGAAATTACTGACCCGCCAAAATACTTGGTGTCAGTGAGATTAGAACAATTTCCAGAAATATTGTAGAAATGAGACCCCCCAGTAGCTGGTGGCAGACTGGCAGTGAGAACACACACTAAAACAACAACAATCTCCTCTCAAACACGTGCTGAAGCGCTGTGTGAAACCTTATATAGTGTGCTGCGGGACTTAGCTCTGTGAGCCCATGATTGGGCAAAATTTGCCCAATCAGGACTCTGAGTCGTGATTGGCATAGTCTTGAACCTGTCTTGCACCAGACCTGTGGTCAGGTGCAAGGCTGTAGCCAATTACAAGCTTCAGGCCAGTGGAAAAGTGCATTGTGGTCCATTGTGATGCATTGTGGGCGAAACATGCGGCGAACACGTGGAAATGTTCGTAGTTCGCGAGCAGGCGATGTTCGAATCGAACTCCGAACCGATCGAACCAAACAGCTCATCCCTAGTGGGGGGCACATGGGGGGGCAAGGTAAAACCTAGGGGGAAATTGCCCCCCTGTAGAGATGCCTATGCCCCCCTGTAAAACGCCTATGCCCCCAGCCATACCCGACGCGTTCACACCACACACTCCCAGCCATACCCAACGCGTACACATCACACACCCCCAGCCATACCCAAAACATTTACACAACATCCCCCCAGCCATACCCAACGCGTCTGTGACGGAATGGGTGTTGTCCGCCTGCGGGTGTGCTCTTATCTGCCACTCCTTGTGCCCTCGCCGCCTGACCCGACTACCGAGTGGCACGGCACTCGGCGTCTCGAGCGGTCCGGAATGACCCTGGGAATGGGTTGGCGGGATACAGGGAGGGACCCCTGCAAGAGACCAGCCCGACTACCGAGCGTCACGGCACTCAGCGTCTCGAGCGGCTGATCCACTGACCTTGAGGAAGAGGGGACCGTCTGCTGGGTGAGCCGCCCTGGAGGGAAACGTTTCGGCTGTGCAGTGTTTTGATGGGTCGATGCGCGGACGAAGCGCCGCGGCTCCGATTCGGGGGTGCGGAGTTACAGTGGATGCGGCAGTTCGTTGGGTCGATGCGCGGACGAAGCGCCGCTGCTCCGATTCGGGGATGCGGAGTTCGTGGATACGGCCGTTCGATGTGCCGATGCGCGGCTCAGCCACAGGGGTCGCGGGATCGGTACCTGGGCAATGGGTGTGCAAGAGACTGCGGGGAATCTCATGCAGGGAAGGCTCAAGGAAGACACCAGGCGAAGCTGTATTTACAGGTTGAACTGAGCTTTACTGAAAAATTCACATGTATTTATCAACAGTCATACAAAAGACAAGACAATGGAATCCCTTCCCGCCCCCCATGGGTCTCATTGGCCCTTTCTCGAGTTGGGGACATTGGTCCCGATTCGGATTGGTCGCCCCCGAATCGAGGTGGTGCCGATTCATTACCGGACGTTCCGAATCGGCCATTTTACGATTCGGCCACTTTTCGTTTCGATCACCTTTCGACCGGATCCAGCTCGACCCCCATTTTGAGCCTGGAATCTTTTTGTTCTCTCCAGACCCACGAGGGGATGGGCAATGGCGACGGCCAGAATCAACAAGGGGTGTCTTACATACTTTACACGGTTATACATACAGGGAACACTTTTATTACATCACGCAATAACAACCACATCTAATAAAGGAATCAAGGTGTTCCTACGGTGCAACGGCACTTAAGAGTCCACAATAACACAAACACCATTGAAACTGTCCCTGGCTGAGAGTCCTGGGCTTTGCTGCCGAGCCTCCTGGGTCATTCCGTGACAGCGTCCACACCACACACACCCTGAGCCATACCCAACGCGTTCACACAACATCCCCCCAGCCATACCCAATGCGTCCACACCACACACACCCCCAGCCATACCCAACGCATACACACCACATCCCCCCCAGCCATACCTCGATTGTAAGTTCCCACGGGAAAAGGGTTCTCATATCCCCCAACCATAACCCTATACTAACCATACCCCCCAACCATAACCCTATACTAACCATACCCCCCAACCCTAACCCTATACTAACCATACCCCCAACCATAACCCTATACTAACCATACCCCCAACCATAACCCTATACTAACCATACCCCAGACCATAACCCTATACTAACCATACCCCAACCATAACGATATACTAATCATACCCCCAACCCTAACCCTATACTAACCATACCCCCAACCGTAACCCTATACTAACCATGCCCCCAACCATAACCCTATACTAACCATACCCCAACCATAACCCTATACTAACCATACCCCCCAACCCTAACCCTATACTAACCATACCCCCAACCATAACCCTATACTAACCACCCCCAACCATAACCCTATACTAATCATACCCCCAACCATAACCCTATACTAACCACACCCCCAACCTTATCCCTATACTAACCACACCCCCAACCTTATCCCTATACTAACCATACGCCAACCCTAACTCTATACTAACCATACCCCCAACCATAACCCTATACTAACCATACTCCCAACCAAAACCCTATACTAACCATACCCCCCAACCATAACCCTATACTAACCATACCACCAACCCTATACTAACCATACCCCCAACCCTAACCCTATACTAACCATACCCCAACCAAAACCCTATACTAAACATACCCCCAACTAACCCTACTCCCAACCATTAACCCTATACTAACCATACCCGCAACCATTAACCCTATACTAACCATATCCCCAACCATAACCCTATACTAACCATACCCCAAAACTAACTCTATACTAACCATACCCTCCAACCCTAACCCTATACTAACCATACCCTCAACCACAACCCTATACTAATCATAACCCCAACCGTTAACCCTATACTAACCATACCCCCAACCATAACCCTATACTAACAATACCCCCAACCCTAACTCTATACTAACCATACCCTCAACCACAACCCTATACTAATCATAACCTCAACCGTTAACCCTATACTAACCATACCCCCAACCATAAACCTATACTAACCATACCCCCAACCCTAACTCTATACTAACCATACCCCCAACCCTAACACTATACTAACCATACCCCCAACCATAACCATATACTAACTATACCCCCCTACCCTAACCCTATACTAACCATAACCCTATACTAACCACCCCCAACCATAACCCTATACTAACCATACCCCCAACCATAACCCTATACTAACCACACCCCAACCATAACCCTATACTAACCACACCCCAACCTTATCCCTATACTAACCATACCCCCAACCCTAACTCTATACTAACCATACCCCCAACCATAACCCTATACTAACCATACTCCCAACCAAAACCCTATACTAACCATACACCCCAACCATAACCCTATACTAAACATACCACCAACCCTATACTAACCATACCCCCCAACCCTAACCCTATACTAACCATACCCCAACCATAACCCTATACTAACCATATACTAACCATACCCCCAACCCTATACTAACCATACCCCAACCATAACCCTATACTAACCATGCCCCTAACCATAACCCTATACTAACCATACCCTAACCATATACTAATCATACCCCCAACCATAACCCTTTACTAACCATACCCCCAACCCTATATTAACCATACCCCCCAACCATAACCCTATACTAACCATACCCCCAACTATAACTCTATACTAAACATACCCCCAACTAACCCTACTCCCAACCATTAACCCTATACTAACCATACCCGGAACCCTAACTCTATACTAACCATACCCTCCAACCCTAACCCTATACTAACCATACCCTCAACCACAACCCTATACTAACCATAACCCCAACCGTTAACCCTATACTAACCATACCCCTAACCATAACCCTATACTAACCATACCCCCAACCCTAACTCTATACTAACCATACCCCCAACCCTAACACTATACTAACCATACCCCCAACCATAACCATATACTAACTATACCCCCCTACCCTAACCCTATACTAACCATACCCCAACCCTAGCCCTGTACTAACCATACCCCAACCCTAACCCTGTACTAACCATACCCACCAACCATAACCCTATACTAACCATACCCCTAACCCTAACCCTATACTAGCCATACCTCCCAACCCTAACCCTTTACAAACCATACCCAGATGGGTGGATTACAGGTAACATCACTGCTCTGCATGGAGAGAGCCTGTGGAGTCATGGGTTCGATCCCGACGAGCACCTCTCCAGTAAGTGTCCTTGGGCAAGACACCAAACGGTACATACTCGCCACCCAGGACATACTTGAAAACGAGAGAAATCTCAATGTATCCTTCCTGGTAAAATCCTTTATAAATAAAAAATAAAAAGTTGTAAGGTGGGGGATTAGTTCAAATGGTAGAGCACTCGCTTAGCATGTGAGAGGTAGCGGGATCGATGCCCGCATTCTCCAGTAAAGTTTTTTGAGAGAGTTCAGAGAAGGGCTACTAAAATGGTGTACGGCTTGAAGGAGAAAAGTTACCAGGAAAGGCTTAATGATCTTAACATGTACAGCTTGGAAAAAAGACGAGACAGAGGAGATATGATAGAAACATTTAAATACGTAAAGGGAATCCACAAGGTAGAGGAAGGGAGTATATTTAAAAGGAAACAAAGTAGCAAAACAAGAGGACATAGTCTTAGATTAGAGGGGCAAAGGTTTAAAAGTAACACCAGAAAGCATTATTTTACTGAGAGGGTGGTGGATACATGGAACAGTCTTCCAGTTGAAGTGGTAGAGTCCAAAACAGTGATTGAATTTAAGCAGGCATGGGATAGGCATAAGGCTATCCTAAACAAAAGATAAATCCAGGTCAAGTATCCATGTAATTGGGCAGACTAGATGGGCCGAAAGGTTCTTATCTGCCGACATTTTTCTATGTTTCTACCCCACAATCATAACCCTATACTAACCATACCCCAACCATAACCCTATACTAACCATACCCCCAACCATAACCCCATACTAACCATACCCAAACCCTAACCATATACTAACCATAACCCTATACTAACCATACCTCCCAACCCTAACCCTATACTAACCATACCCCAATCATAACCCTATACTAACCATACCCCCAACCCTAACTTTATACTAACCATACCCCCAACCCTAACTCTATACTAACCATCCCCCAACCATAACCCTATACTAACCATACCCCCAACCATAACCCTATACTAACCATACCCCCAACCATAACCCTATACTAACCAAACCCCCAACCATTAACCCTATACTAAACATACCCCCAACCATAACCCTATACTAACCATACCCCCAACCCTATACTAACCATACACCCAACCATAACCCTATACTAACCATACCCCCCAACCATAACCCTATACTAACCATACCCCAACCATAACCCTATACTAACCATACCCCCCAACCATAACCCTATACTAACCATACCCCAACCATAACCCTATACTAACCATACCTCCAACCCTATACTAACCATACGCCCAACCATAACCCTATACTAACCACACCCCCAACTATAACCCTATACTAACCATACCCCAACCATTACCCTATACTAACCATACCTCCAACCCTATACTAACCATACCCCCAACCATAACCCTATACTAACCATACCCCCAACCATAACCCTATACTAACCATACCCCCAACCATTAACCCTATACTAACCATACCCACCCCTAACCCTATACTAACCATACCCCCAACCCTATACTAACCATACCCCCAACCCTATACTAACCATACCCCCAACCATAACCCTATACTAACCATACCCCCAACCGTAACCCTATACTAACCATACCCCAACCATAACCCTATACTAACCATACCCCAACCATAACCCTATACTAACCATACCCCCAACCATAACCCTATACTAACCAAACCCCAACCATTAACCCTATACTAACCATACCCCAACCATAACCCTATACTAACCATACCCCCAACCATAACCCTATACTAACCATACCCCCCAACCATTAACCCTATACTAACCATACCCCCAACCCTATACTAACCATACCCCCAACCCTATACTAACCATACCCCCAACCCTATACTAACCATACCCCAACCCTATACTAACCATACCCCCAACCGTAACCCTATACTAACCATACCCCCCAACCCTATACTAACCATACCACCCAACCATAACCCTATACAAACCATACCCCCAACCATTAACACTATACTAACCATACCCCAACCATAACCCTATACTAATCATACCCCAACCATAACCCTATACTAACCATACCCCCAACCATTACCCTATACTAACCATACCCCCAACCATTAACCCTATACTAACCATACCCCCAACCCTAACCCTATACTAACCATACCCCCAAACATAACCCTATACTAACCATACCCCCAACCGTAACCCTATACTAACCATACCCCCAACCCTATACTAACCACACCCCCAACTATAACCCTACACTAACCACACCCCCAACCATAACCCTATACTAACCATACCCCCAACCATTACCCTTTACTAACCATACCCCAACCATAACCCTATACTAACCATACCCCCAACCATATCCCTATACTAACCATACCCCCAACCATAACCCTATACTAACCATACCCCAACCCTAACCCTATACTAACCATACCCCCAACCATAACCCTATACTAACCATACCCCCAACCATAACCCTATACTAACCATACCCCCAACCATAACCCTATACTAACCACACACCCCACCATAACCATATACTAACCATACCCCCAACCATAACCCTATACTAACCATACCCCCAACCCTATACTAACCATACCCCCAATCATAACCCTATACTAACCATAACCCCAACCATTAACCCTATACTAACCATACCCCCAACCATAACCCTATACTAACCATACCCCCAACCCTATCCCGATACTAACCATACCCCCAACCATAACCCTATACTAACCATACCCCCATCCCTATACTAACCATACCCCCAACCATAACCCTATACTAACCATACCCCAACCATAACCCTATACTAACCATACCCCCAACCATTAACCCTATACTAACCATACACCCAACCATAACCCTATACTAACCATACCCCTAACCATATACTAACCATACCCCCAACCATAACCCTATACTAACCATACCCCCAACTATAACCCTATACTAAACATACCCCCAACTAACCCTACTCCCAACCATTAACCCTATACTAACCATACCCCAACCATAACCCTACACTAACCATACCCCCAACCATAACCCTATACTAACCATACCCCAACCATAACCCTATACTAACCATACCCCCCAACCATAACCCTATACTAACCATACCACCAACCCTATACTAACCATACCCACAACCATATCCCTATACTAACCATACCCCTAACCCTATACTAACCATACCCCCAACCATAACCCTATACTAACCATACTTCCAAACCATAACCCTATACTAACCACTCCCCCAACCATAACCCTATACTAACCATACCCCCAACCATAACCCTATACTAACCATACTTCCGAACCATAACCCTATACTAACCATACCCCCAACCATAACCCTATACTAACCATACCCCCCAACCATAACCCTATACTAACCATACCCCCCCCAACCCTATCTGCCCTCTGCCCGGAGGGTCCTGACGGCGGTGCGTGGAAAAACACTGTCCGGGCCCAAATCCTCCTTCCAATTTACCAAAACCACACCCACAGCCAGAAAATACCCCACCCATAGCCACCTTAAACTCCGCCCACACACCACTCCATGCATACCATGTGCTCCTCCCTCCCCAATGGAGCAATGTTTGTGCCAGGTCTGTCCCAACTCTTAACTCACCCAGACCATGCGGTTTACTGCTACCTGTCTATAGCAGTGGTTCCCAACCACGGTCCTCAAGTAACAGGACAGGTTTTAAGGATCACCTTGGGGGAAATACAGACTGAATCCTGCAATCACTGAGCAGCAAATCATATCCCTGTGCTGTGATTCATGTATCCTGCAAACCTGGCCTGTTGGAGGGACTTGAGGACTGTGGTTGGGAACTATTGGTCTATAGAGACAGGGCGAGAGCACGGGAGACTCAGGGCGAGAGCGCGGGAGACTCAGGGCGAGAGCGCGGGAGACACAGGGCGAGAGCGCGGGAGACACAGGGTGAGAGCGCGGGAGACACAGGGTGAGAGCGCGGGAGACACAGGGCGAGGGTGCGGGAGACACAGGGTGAGAGCGCAGGATACAGACAGACACAAGGCGAGAGCGCGGGAGACACCCGGGGCGAGACTGCGAGAGACACAAGGTGAGAGTGCGGGAGACACAGGGCGAGAGCGCGGGAGACACAGGGTGTGAGCATGGGAGACAGACAGACATAGGGCGAGAGCACGGGAGAAAGACACAGGGCGGGAGCGCGGGAGACAGACAGACACAGGGCGTGAGCGTGGGAGACAGACACAGGGTGTGAGCGTGGGAGACAGACAGACATAGGGCGAGAGCACGGGAGAAAGACACAGGGCGTGAGCGCGGGAGACAGACACAGGGCGTGAGCGCGGGAGACAGACACAGGGCGTGAGCGTGGGAGACAGACAGATACAGGGCGTGAGCGCGGGAGACAGACAGACACAGGGCGTGAGCGCGGGAGACACCCGGGGCGAGACTGCGAGAGACACAAGGTGAGAGTGCGGGAGACACAGGGCGAGAGCGCGGGAGACACAGGGTGTGAGCATGGGAGACAGACAGACATAGGGCGAGAGCACGGGAGAAAGACACAGGGCGGGAGCGCGGGAGACAGACAGACACAGGGCGTGAGCGTGGGAGACAGACAGACACAGGGTGTGAGCGTGGGAGACAGACAGACATAGGGCGAGAGCACGGGAGAAAGACAGACATAGGGCGAGAGCACGGGAGAAAGACACAGGGCGTGAGCGCGGGAGACAGACACAGGGCGTGAGCGCGGGAGACAGACACAGGGCGTGAGCGCGGAGACAGACAGATACAGGGCGTGAGTGCGGGAGACAGACAGACACAGGGCGTGAGCGCGGGAGACAGACACAGGGCGTGAGCAAGGGAGACAGACACATACAGGGCAAGAGCGCGGGAGACAGACACAGGGCGTGAGTTCGGGAGACAGACAGACACAGGGTGAGAGCGCGGGAGACAGACACAGGGCGTGAGCTCGGGAGACAGGCAGACACAGGGTGAGAGCGCGGGAAACAGACACAGGGCGTGAGCGCAGGAGACAGACAGACACAGGGCGTGAGCTCGGGAGACAGACAGACACAGGGCGTGAGCGCAGGAGACAGACAGACACAGGGCGTGAGCGCGGGAGACAGACATAGGGCATGAGCGTGGGAGACAGACACAGGGCGTGAGCGCGGGAGACAGACACAGGGCGTGAGTTCGGGAGGCAGACAGACACAGGGCAAGAGCGCGGGAGACAGACACAGGGCGTGAGCACGGGAGACAGACAGACACAGGGCGTGAGCTCGGGAGACAGACAGACACAGGGCGAGAGCGCGGAAGACAGACAGACACAGGGCGTGAGCTCGGGAAACAGACAGACACAAGGTGTGAGCGCGGGAGACAGACGGAGACACAGGGCGAGAGCGCGGGAGACAGACAGACACAAGGTGTGAGCGCGGGAGACACAGGGCGAGAGCGCGGGAGACAGACAGACATAGGGTGTGAGCGCGGGAGACAGACGGAGACAGAGGGTGAGCATGAGACATGGAGCAAGAGACCGTCGGCATGTCACACTCATCCTCTGATTCTCTTACAGGAAGAAAGCGAAGACGCAGCACAAACGCGTTCCAGCCGTGGAGATGAAGTGACGCCGCTGCCCGCGCTCCGAGGATTCATTATGTCGAAAAATGTGACACCGTGTGACATCACGAGCCCCGTCAGCATGACACAGGGGCCAAATCCTCCCAGCGAGGCTTAACCCCTTCTGTGCTGGCACGCGCTGCGGGGAGGAAGAGAGTTCTGGGGTATTTTTATAATTTGTGTCTTCACTGAATATACTTGTTTTTAAAACACAGTTTGTGGTTATTGTGTGACGTGTCTTGTGTATAGGGAGATTTTAACCCCCTCACTCCCGCATGGTCCTCCATAAAAACACACTACTGGAGCCCAGTGGATTCATGGGAAATCACTTTGCAGTCGACACAGCGAAAAATGTGTCTGGAAATCTCAAGCACATCCTGTGTGCGGCGTCTGTCAGGACGATGACAACATCTGCTGGTTTACAGGCGCCACCACAGACAGGCGCCACCACAAGCAGCGCCAACGAAAAGCACTACAGACGGGCACCACTACAAGCAGCGCTATAGAAAGGTGCCACTACAAGCAGCACTACAGACAGGCGCCACTACAAGCAGCGCTACAGAAAGGCGCCACTACAACCAGTGCTACAGACAGGCAGCGCTACAGACAGGCACCACTACAAGCAGCGCTACAGACAGGCAGCGCTACAGACGGGCACCACTACAAGCAGCGCTATAGAAAGGCGCCACTACAAGCAGCGCTACAGACAGGCGCCACTACAAGCAGCACTACAGACAGGCGCCACTACAAGCAGCGCTATAGAAAGGCGCCACTACAACCAGTGCTACAGACAGGCAGCGCTACAGACAGGCACCACTACAAGCAGCGCTACAGACAGGCACCACTACAAGCAGCGCTACAGACAGGCAGCGCTACAGACGGGCACCACTACAAGCAGCGCTATAGAAAGGCGCCACTACAAGCAGCGCTACAGACAGGCGCCACTACAAGCAGCGCTACAGACAGGCGCCACTACAACCAGTGCTACAGACAGGCGCCACTACAAGCAGCGCTACAGACAGGTGCCACTACAAACAGCGCTACAGACAGGCGCCACTACAACCAGTGCTACAGACAGACGCCCTAGGGATGAGCTGAACACCCCCGTGTTCGGTTCGAACTCGAAAAATTTCAAAGGTTTGAGTTCGAACACGAACCGAACTCAATGCAAGTCAATGGAACTCGACAGTTCGAATTTTAGAGTGCCCTCCAAGAGGGCATATATGCAAGATATTTGCCATAAAAGGTGTGTGGGGGTCTGGGTAGTGCCCTGGGGGACAGGAAACAAGGACAAAA
The DNA here is from genome assembly GCA_009667805.1 of Leptobrachium leishanense. Lineage (NCBI taxonomy): Eukaryota > Metazoa > Chordata > Amphibia > Anura > Megophryidae > Leptobrachium > Leptobrachium leishanense. Next base: position 35,864,725 of record CM019063.1, read on the forward strand.
AGTTTTAAAAAAAACTTTTTAAAGGAATTTTCCATGAAATAAGGGTTAAAAAAAAAAAAACAATTCCTTCAAATATCGTGCCTAGGAGGTCCCCATAACCTGCCCGTGAAGTGGCGGATTTCTAGGATGTATAGAAACATTTAAAAACAAAAAAATAACATTTCAAATTACGGTAAACGGTTTTCCTTTAATCTACTCATAAACAACTGCTTGGGGTGGCAACCTGTATGAAAAGAGACATTTAGGACACACAGAACAAGTTTAGTGATTTTTTGGCTAAATTAGGGTGAAACCTATACAGGTTTTGGATGAAAGTAACAATAGCTGCTTTAAAATTGGGCCTTTAGTGTCGGCAACAGTGCCGTCACACCGTAACCCCTCTGTGGTATTGTGGAAGAGTGCAGAGTTGGACCCTGCGGTCCAATATTAAAATGACTATGAATCTGGTATAGGCGTCAGTGGCAGTGTACCCAAATATTATTATTATTATTATTTATTTATAAAGCGCCAGCATATTCCGCAGCGCTGTACAATAAGCACAGTACAGACAGGGTTACAATACATTGAACAACATTTGACAAACAGTACAGGAGGAGATGAGGCCCTATTCCCATAGGAACTCACAATCTAGGAGGGTTGGGGTTGGAAACAGGAGGAGAGGACTGTAAGGTGAGAGTGATTGATGGTTGCGTCAGTGAGTGGGGGGGGGGGGTCGGCTTCCCTAAATAGGAATGTTTTCAGGGAGCGTTTGAAGGAAGAGAAGTTAGGGGAAAGTCTGACAGTACGAGGGAGAGCGTTCCAGAGAGTGGGGGCTGCGCGTGAGAAATCCTGCAGTCTATCATGGGAAGAGGTGATGCGGGGAGAAGCTAGGCGCAGGTCACTGTTTGACCTTAGGGAGCGGGCTGGTGTATTTGGTGATTAGTGAGGACAGGTAGTGGGGCGCTGAGTTAGTGAGGGTTTTGTAGGTAAGGATAAGGATTTTGAACTTAATTCTGCAGTGGATGGGGAGCCAGTGAAGGGACTCGCAGAGGGGAGCGGCAGAGACAGAGCGGCGGGTGAGGTGAATTAGCCTGGCGGAGGCGTTCAGGATGGATTGTAGGGGGGAGAGGCGGGACAGAGGGAGGCCAGATAAGAGATTATTGAGATATTGTGCCTTTGTTGGCAGCAAGTGCCTTCACACAGTAACCCTTCTGTGGTATTGTGGAAGAATGCAGGGATGGACCCTGCGGTCCAATATTAAAATGATATGAATCTGGTAATATAGGCGTCAGTGGCAGTGCACCTAAATATTGTGCATTTGGTGGCAGCAAGTGCCTTCACACCGTAACCCCTTTGTGGTATTGCGGAAGAGTGCAGTGGTGGAGGTTTTGTGAATGCTGAAGAGATCCCCGATCTATTCTGTTAGGTCAGCATCAGGGGATTGATAGCTGCTGATCCAGGACTGATTCATTTTTATAAATGTCAGCCGGTCTACAGAGTCGGTGGACAGACACACTCTTTTGTCTGTGACAAAACCTCCAGCGGCACTGAACGTCCTTTCAGAAAGCACGCTGGATGAAGGGCAACCTAGTAGCTGCATAGCATATTGGCTAAATTCTGGCCAGTGATCCAATCTCAACACCCAGTAAGCCAGTGGACCATCTGCTGGAAAGGTATCCAGGTCTGCCCTTGCCCCTAGGTAGTCCTGCACCATACGGTGAAAACGCTGGCAATGGGTGCCTACATTTGACGTCCCTGGGCATCGTGGACTAAAAAAGTGGAAAAGGCATCAGTCAAGCGGCCCCTTTCACCGCTCTTCCTCTGATCAACTGCAGCCTCAGAAGCACCTGTGTCATCACTTGGTAATCTACCAGTGCCTGGAAAGGTGTTACACAAGTGTCGCTTTAGAGCGTCCTCACGTTTTTTCATCCTGTGCTCCCTCTGTGTGGGCAGGATGAGCTCTGCAACTTTACCCTTGTATCGTGGATCAACAAGGCTTGCCAACCAGTAATGATCCCTCGCCTTGTTAGCACGAATCCTGGGGTCCTTTAGCAGGCTTTGCAGGATAAGGGAGCCCATGCAGCGTAGGTTGGAGGTGGCATTAGCTTCCGAGTCTTCCTGGTCAATGAGGATGACCCCATCGTGCACTTCCTCCTCTCAGCCACGTACTAGTCCTTGGGTTTCTGGGCACACAAAACCCTCCCTTAAGGAATCCCCACCTTCAATGCCCCCACTACTTAAATATTCCTCCTCCTCATCCTCCTGTCTGATCTGAGGACCCGCAGGAATGCTGTCTGCGGAAAGACTGGGGCCTTGAGAGCTAGGGAAGGCCTCCTCTTCCTCCTAGTGCCACATCTATAATTCCCCGCAGAGTGTGCTCCAGCAGGAACACTAAAGGAATTGTGTCACTGATGCATGCACTGTCCCTGCTCACCATCCTCGTTGCCTCCTCAAATGGTGACAGTACAGTGCATGCATCCTTGATCATCAGCCACTGCGGGGGAAAAAAAAACCAAGTTGTTCTGAACCTGTCCTTGTGCCATACTCTCACAGGTACTCGTTGATGGCCCTCTGCTGCTTGTGCAGACGCTGCAGCATCTCTAATGTCGAGTTCCACCTGGTGGGCATGTCACAGATAAGACGGTTTGTGGGAAGGTGGAATTCTCTTTGAATTTCTGCCAGACAAACACTTGCTGGGAATGACCGTCTGAAGTGGCTGCAGACTTTTCTGGCCTGGCTGAGAAGCTCTGCCAGCCCTGGGTATCTGATTAGGAAATGCTGTACCACCAGATTTAGGACGTGTGCTAGGCATGGTACATACGTCAACTTACCCTGGCGTAGGGCGGAGAGAAGGTTGCTGCTATTGTCACAGACGACCATTGCCAGCTCAAGCTGGCGTGGTGTTAACCATCTCTGCACCTGCCCCTGCAGAGCTGACAGAATTTCTGGCCCGGTGTGGCTCCTGTCCCCTAAACAAACCAGCTCAAGCACAGTATGGCATCTTTTTGCTTTAGCCATTGCGTAGCCCCTGTCACGCGTCGGTTTAACTGCCACTTCGCCAGAGACAGAGAAGAAGGAGGAGGAGGAAGAGGGAGAGGTGGTGGTGGAGCAGACAGACCTCATACAAGCAGCTTTCTGGAGGCGTGGTGGATGAACCAGCTCCAGCACAGAGCCCCGTCTTGGATCCCTCCCAGCTGCAATCAGAGTTACCCAGTGTGCCATGAAGGAAATGTAACGGCCCTGTCCATGCTTGCTGGACCACATGTCTAAAGTCATGTGCACCTTGCTGCTGACTGCCTTTCCCAATGACTCCATAACATTGTGTTCCACGTGCTGGTATAGTGCTGGAATGGCCTTCTGTGAAAAGAAATGGCGTTTTGGAATCACCACTGTGGTACAGCACATTCAGCAAATTCACGGAAGGAAGCAGAGTCCACCAGCTGGGAAGGCAGCAGCTGCAATGCGAGTAATTTTGCTAAACTGGCATTTAGACGCTGTGCTTGGGGATGGTTGGGACTATATTTTTTCTTACGCTGCAGCAGCTGGGGCAACGTAATCTGACTGCGTAAATCTTCAGCTGATGGGATGCTGTCACATTGTGAGGAAGGACCTGGTACATCCATTACTGTAGCATCATCCCTGTCAGTGGAGGTTGGAGTCAATGACATGGCAGGACATATAGTGGGGGTAGAGACAGGTGAGGAGGAGGACCTACACAAAGTGTTGCGCCAATGGAATGCGTGGCAGGTGGTCATATGTCGCCTCAAGCACGTGGTACCGAAGCATCTGGTGTCTTTCCCACGCTTGATCCTCATCTGACATAGATTACAAATAGCAACGGTGCGGTCTGCTGCACATTTCTTAAAGAACTCCCAGACAGCAGAGTTCCTGGATGTGTGCTTTGAGACAACAGCACTCTGCACCTAAACAGCTCTGACATCTGATGCCTTGGACTGGCTACGGTTGGTCATAGAGGACGTTGTGCCTCGTGTTTGTTGTGCCTCCTCCTCCTCCCTTGACTCCTCTGTTCGATCAGGCACCCAGGTGGAGTCAGTGATCTCATCATCATTGTCATCACCCCCTATCTCCTCGTCACTGGAGCCAACTTGGCAGTATACGAAAAAAAGAGAATTGGAATAGGTGCAACAAAAATAATAACCGATGGGGTAAGAAACCTTAAAGCACGATCGCCATCACACCCATGAGTGTCATCCCTAGAGTGACAGAAAAGATAGCAATCAAAAATGAAAAAGGATGTGGCGCTTCCCTGTGCAAGATATAATAATGCAATGAGGAGCCGCTCCTGTGAGATTACAATCTAAGAGGGGAAAGAGGAGCAGCGACCGTGAGTTTACAATCTAAGAGGGGAAAGAGGAGCAGCGCCCGTGAGTTTACAATCTAAGAGGGGAAAGAGGAGCAGCGCCCGTGAGTTTACAATCTAAGAGGGGAAAGAGGAGCCGCTCCCGTGAGATTACAATCTAAGAGGGGAAAGAGGAGCCTCTCACGTGAGTTTACAATCTAAGAGGGGAAAGAGGAGCTGCTTACGTGAGTTTACAATCCAAGAGGGGAAAGAGGAGCCACTCCCGTGAGTTTACAATCCAAGAGGGGAAAGAGGAGCCGCTCCCGTGAGTTTACAATCTAAGGGGGGAAAGAGGAGCCGTTTCTGTGAGTTTACAATCTAAGAGGGGATAGAGGAGCAGCTCCCGTGAGCTTACAATCTAAGAGGGGAAAGAGGAGCCGCTCCCATGAGTTTACAATCTAAAAGGGGAAAGAGCAGCCGCTTCCGTGAGTTTACAATCTAAGAGGGAAAAGAGGAGCCACTCCCGTGAGATTACAATCTAAGAGGGGAAAGTGGAGCCGCTCTTGTGAGTTTACAATCTAAGAGGGGAAAGAGGAGCCGCTCCCGTGAGTTTACAATATAATAGGGAAAAGAGAAGCCACTCCCGTGAGTTTACAATCTAAGAGGGGAAAGAAGAGCCGCTCCCATGAGTTTACAATCTAAGGGGGGAAAGAGGGGCCGCTCCCGTGAGTTTACAATCTAAGAAGGAAAGAGGAGCCGCTTCCGTGAGCTTACAAACTAAGAGGGGAAAGAGGAGCCGCTCTCGTGAGTTTACAATCTAACCAGCTCAAGCACAGTATGGCTTCTTTTTGCTTGAGCCATTGCGTAGCCCCTGTCACGCGTTGGTTTAACTTCCACTTCGCCAGAGAAGGAGAACGAGGAGGAAGAGGGAGAGGTGTTGGTGGAGCAGAAAGACCTCACACAAGCAGCTTTCTGGAGGCGTGGTGGATGAACAAGCTCCAGCACAGAGCCCCGTCTTGGATCCCTCCCAGCTGCAATCAGATTTACCCAGTGTGCCGTGAAGGAAATGTAATGGCCCTGTCCATGCTTGCTGGACCACGTGTCTAAAGTCACATGCACCTTGCTGCTGACTGCCTTTCCCAATGACTCCATAACATTGTCTTCCACGTGCTGGTATAGTGCTGGAATGGCCTTCCGTGAAAAGTAATGGCATTTTGGAACCTGCCACTGTGGTACAGCACATTCAGCAAATTCACGGAAGTAAGCAGAGTCCACCAGCTGGAAAAGCAGCAGCTGTAATGCGAGTAATTTTGCTAAACTGGCATTTAGACGCTGTGCTTGGGGATGGTTGGGACTATATTTTTTCTTACGCTGCAGCAGCTGGGGCAACGTAATCTGACTGCGTAAATCTTCAGATGATGGGATGCTGTCACATTGTGAGGAAGGACCTGGTACATCCATTACTGTAGCATCATCCCTGTCAGTGGAGGTTGGAGTCAATGGCAGGACATATAGTGGGGGTAGAGACAGGTGAGGAGGAGAAAGTTTTGCGCCAACGGGATGCATGGCAGGTGGTCATATGTCGCATCAGGTGTACCTCAGATCAAGGTGGGGTGTCGTACCTCCGTTATCCCCTCCAGGGTGTGGCTGCCCCCGTTATGGAGGCAGTCTGAGGAAGTCTGCAGCAATTGGCAGACGAAACGTGTTTCTGAAATGTTTATTCATTTTATTATTTTTATATTTTAAAGAATAAATCGCTTTAAAAGTTATTGATCATTCTCTTGGTGGATAATTGACTCACTATAATAACCGGGGCAGCCACAACCCTGGAGGGATAAGGAGGTACGACACCCCACCTTGATCTGAGGTACACCTGATGCTTTGATACTGAGCCACTAATTGCAGAGGCTCAGAAAATTGTGAGTATATATCTACTCGTTTTAAATATATATCCAAACTAAGGAATATATCTGCGCAATGGAAGTTTCTCTTTCTCTCCATCTCCAAGTGAAATGTCGAGATGATAGGTGAAGTTGAGACATCTGAAGACTCTAAGAGTTGGGTGTGACCCCCTCTTAAGAGGTCAGAAGGCCTGTCACCTGAGCAGATTGAGGCTCCCCTCTGTGAGTGTAAACTTGTAAATCCTCATCCATTTTCTTTATACAAACAATATTGCACCATGTGTTTTGTATTTATGTCCCTATATTGCAGGATTTGAATCCATGACAGCTACATTTTCTGGGAAAGGCATTACCAGATAAGTGTTTTATATATATCACTGATAGGTGCGGAACACTATTGGTATCAAAAACGTGCGCTCACACGGGACTGACGTCCGATTGTTGTTTGATTCTAATTAATCATGTTTTTCCCCTGCACCGATCCTGCTAGTAACCATGGAGTACATGATTGCTACAATTTATCAGTCATTGACGTAGCGCTCCACGCTTCAAACTCCAAAAGACTCTATGTGCAGTTATATTGTGTGGCTTTAAATGTATTGTAAATTGCTCATGTTTAGTTTTAAATAGACTTATATTTCTTTAGGTAAATGTGTTTTTTTTTAAAGATACTACCTGCCGCTAGTGTCAAATGCTTTCCTTCGTATAGAATGTACAATAGGTTTGAGTGGCTTGTGGATTATGCAACAGTGCTTTCTCTTTGGGTATCTGTACCATGTCTGAAGGGTTGGGAGTCACCAATTGTCTCAGCCACCCACTATCTGATTCCCTTTACAATGGATTATGTAAATCACTGTGTGTGGTCACTGTGGGGTCAAGACTTCATCTGCATACAACTAGTGGACCAAAGTGAAGCCTGAAGAGGACCTGAAAGAAGCCTGCAGTGGTCTTGGAACCAACCAATCAGAACTGTTGGGGTGGGCGGGCATGGGAGAGAACAATGGGACTGTACCATATAAATGGACCATGTATGTGCTGTATTTCATTAAACCAACTTGCTTAAACCTATACTGAGTCACGACTAGTATTTGGGGAGGGCATAATCACTGAATAAGATGGATTTTACTCAATCCTTCGCTTCCAGATCATCCAGGGACCGCTGCCAATCTCTCTCCCACCTTGCTAGCTCGCTATCCGGCTAAGCTCTCCAGCAAGACTCGGCGCTGCAGACGGAGCTACCCCAGCAGGGTAGGAGATCCGTTACATTGGTGGCAAGTGGTGGGATTTCCGAGACCCGACAAGCAGGAGAAAATATAGCCACTGGCTTGACCCCGGTCTCGGGCACCACAACCGCTGAGCGCCTGGAGCAGCACATCACCCGGGGAGATTCTGAGACCAGCCCAGAAGGGGGAAATACAGCCGCTGGCTTGACCCCGGTCTCAGACACCTGGGGATTCACGAGATTGCTACACCGCCCTACAGCCGTACACCCTGTATTGCTCAGCGCTACGACGGCTGGAAACGCACGGTCCTCAAGGAACTTCTCAAAGCCAGGAATAAAGCAGTCAGCGGTAAGCCAAAGGCTGCCCTCATCAAGGACCTGATGGAGGACGAACATGCAAGTCTGGCCCTCCATGAGGACTCAGAAGCCACAGAATGGCACCAGGAGGTACAGTGGAAGCTGGCCCTGTTCGGAGCCAACCCCCCGGCGGAGGTGATCGCTATCGTTTTGGCTGGGGTCAATCAGCTCAGAGTGACCGAGTTGCGGTACCAGCTCGGGGAATCTACAGCTTCCCAGGAGATACTCCCTGCAGTCGTGGAAGAGGAGTTCTGGGACCAAGGAATGGAAGCGCCTGACCAGCACAGTGATCCAGGTTTCGGCCAGGAGGTGTTGTGGCATAATGACTTGGCACGGCAGAAGCTCTGGAGGGACTTCCTACAGCTTGAACAGGACTACCTAGGAAAGATTTGTAGTGCTCACTCCCGGAGGAGCCGCTGAAATTGAACCTCGGGTCAGTCTCTCCGCACTAGGGAATAAATATACTCCAGCACCGTCGTGGATTTTATAAATTATATAGTTTACTAGAATAAATGGCATATAATGAATAACACGGTATATACGTATATATAATTATAGTACTAATGTAGCGGGAAACTCGCAGAGAAAAGAAATACAATGCTTCGTAATCGAGAAACGCGCAGCGGAAAAGAAATACAAGGCTTCGTAATTCGAGAAACGCGCAGCGGAAAAAGGAGAAAAATATATCTTTTAACCCCCTTTGTGGTTGGGGAGTGAGTCCCATACAGGTTATGTCCCAAGAATCTAGGTGTGTGTGTGTGTGTGATGGTACCCGCGGTACAATATTCAACTGGCCAGTGAATTATTTATGAGGGTATCTTCGACTAGTCAAGTTGGGGCCCTGTGGGTTTTTGAAACAAACAGCAGCGTGCTTTCTATTTTCACAACGGCCTGGAAGGCCTCTCACCCATCCGCCAGATATCTTGGTATAAGAGACGGAAGTCGTCAATCCCGCTCTGACCAGGACGTCTCTCCGCTCGATTTGATGGGATTCTCTGGGTTACCGGATCCGCTGTCTTGCCTCCTCTGTAGCTGCCGCAAGATGTCCAGCTCACCGCCTGCACTCCCTGTCAGATCGATCTGCGGTGCTCCTAACCTCGGGGTCCTCCAGCTCACTCGGTATCAGCGTGGGTTATTCTCGTGAATCACTGGGTCTTCCTCTTATAAGGCGGAATAACCCAGTCTTTAGCTCTGTCAGGCCGCACCTGCGCTCCGGCCTAGTCACTATCACGTTCTGCTGCACTGCGTCTTGCTCCTCTCACTCCCTGGCGCGCTCTGCCAGCTCTCTCCACGAGGCTCAGGATGTCAGCGTCTGTGTCCCACCCACTTCCTGTGTCCACTCCCAAAGCATGCCGGGAAATGTAGTCCCAATGTTCAGTGTCTCACATCGCACTTGTCTCCCTCCAGTGGCCAAAAGCAAGTACTACACGGCAGGGGATTTAACACCAGCGCTACACTCTCCCCCTCCTAGAACTCTTGGGTCTCTCCAAGGAGGTACAACAGTTGCATTACATTTCAACCCATTTTAGGCAACATATACAGGCTCAGCAGCAAGCATACAATGGGTTATATACACTTCCTCAAGTTGACTCATGCTTTGGACTACCTCAGCTAATATAGCAGACACTTCGGGCAACCTTCGCACTGTGGTGACGGCCTCTTCAGTGCTATGTCCTGGTGAGTCGTAGGTGAGTATTTGGGGCGGTCGAACAGAGCGTTTTGGTTCTGGCTCAATCAGTTCCTCTTCAGGTGGAAGTACTACAGGCGCGGGTTCAATTCTTCTTTCTACCACTGGAGCAGACATCTCTTCGGAGTATGATCCTTCCAGTGAAGGCATAGAACTGTAGTCATAAGATTCAGCTTCAGGAACTACAGGGATTTCAATAGTCTCGGGGACTTCTAACTGAAATTCAGGAGCTTCAGGCCTCAAATTACTTTCCCACCGTTCAGGAACCGAGATAACCTCTTCAGGCTCCGGTGAGCGCATCCAGTCCAGACAAAAACTCTCTTTCTCACTGTCCCTTTTGCTCTCTTCGACAGCCCGGGTCTGTTGAGACAGAGTAACGGAAGGCAAACGTGGAACAGGCGGATTTGGCAGAGAAATTTCGTCCCCAACTGGTATCCTCACAGCCTCTCTCAAAGGTAGTAAATGATTCCGGTGCCAGTTCTTAAGAGGTCCAGCCTTTCCTTCCGGCCGGATTTGATACACTGGCAGACCCAGCAGTTGCTTGCAGACAATGTAGACTTGAGAACTCCATCTATCCGCTAACTTGTGCCTCGCAGCAGCACCCAAGTTCTTCAACAAAACCCTATCACCGGGTTGTAGATCCTGTATCCGAACTTTCAAGTCATAGTTCCATTTATTCCTCTGTTCCCTGTTTCCTAAGGTCAAACGGGCCTGGTCAAACGCAGAGGCCAGATTCTTGCGAAGTCTATCCACATAATTTCTATGGGAAGCTACCGACGTCTGGTCCAGAGATAGCCCGAACGCCAAATCAACCGGCAGTCGAGCTTCTCTTCCAAACATAAGACGGTACGGTGAGTATCCAGTGGCATCACTTTCCGTACTGTTATATGCATGTACTAGCGTCACTATGTGACGACTCCAGCTCTGCTTTTCTGTGGTTGACAGTGTCCCCAGCATATTTAGCAATGTGCGATTGAACCTTTCAGGCTGAGCATCACCTTGAGGGTGATATGGTGTAGTTCGGGTCTTCTCGACAAAGCATCAGCATCTCGATTATTCACCCCAGGGTGATACTTCAGGCTGAACCGAAACCCTGACAGAGTGGCCAACCACCGATGTCCCGTTGCGTTCAGTTTTGCAGTAGTAAGGATGTAGGTAAGAGGATTGTTATCCGTCTTTATCACAAACTCGGCCCCATACAGATAGTCCTTTAGCTTGTCTACCACTGCCCACTTTAAGGCTAGGAACTCCAACTTGTGGGTAGGATAGTTCTTTTCGGAAGGCGTAAGGCTCCGGCTCACATACGCTACAGGCCTCAGCAATCCACCATACTCTTGATACAGGACTCCTCCTAGACCTTCTCTGCTGGCATCCACATGTAACTCGTACGGCTTGTGAGGATCCGAATAGGCCAAGACAGGAGCTCGAGTTAAACTCTCTTTCAGCTTCGTAAAAGCACCTTCACACTGACTGGTCCACTCTCCCTGGATGGACTCTCGAGCTTTCCTCGGCCCTGGAGCTGACGGATTTCGGTCGGAGACCTTGTGACCTTCTTCTGTGCTTTCCTTCTGTAGGAGCTTGTTCAGTGGTTGAGCTATTTTTGCGAATCCTCCTACAAATCTTCGATAATAAGAGCAGAACCCCAAGAAAGATCTACGTTCAGTAACGTTTCGGGGTCTAGGCCAAGAAGCTACGGCCTCCAACTTCCAAGGATCTGTCGAAACGCCTTCTGCTGAGACCACATGTCCCAGATACGTAACAGACGGTAAACAGAATTGACATTTCTCCAGAGACAGTTTCAATCCTTCTTCATGGAGCCTCTTCAAGACCTTCTCCAAACGTTGCTCATTTTCTTCCAGAGTCTTCCCAACACAATTATGTCATCCAAGTAAACTAATACTTCGATCAGATTCATGTCCCCGACTGTCTTCTCCATTAACCGCTGGAACATGGCTGGAGCCCCCGTAAGGCCTTGAGGCATTCTGTTGAAATCGAAGAACCCCAGTGGACAGATGAACGCAGTCTTTTCTTTGTCTTCAGGATGCATTGGTATCTGGTGATATCCACTTCGCAGGTCTAGCACACTAAACCATTTTGCTCCAGACAAACACTGTAAGGCATCTTCTATCCAAGGAGTAGCATATTGGTCTGGGATGGTTCTCTGATTCAGCGTGCGATAGTCTATGCATAGGCGGACAGAACCATTCTTCTTCCCGGACCATTACTATTGGAGATGCATATGGACTCCTGGACTCTTGGATCACCTTGGTTCTTTGCAGTTCATTCAGCTGTTCTCGTAGATCATCCAAGTCTCCCAGCAGAACTCGTCTTGACCTTTCACGAAATGGCTTGTCTTCTTGTAATCGAATGCGATGCTCAGTATTTTTAGCTAGGCCTACGTCAAACTCATCTTTCGAGAACAAGCCTCTCCACTTGAAAACTTGGGACTGAAGACGTTTCTTCCATTCAGGTGAAATGGGAGCGTCCTTGGGGTAGAATCTTTCATCTGGAATCTCTTTATCCACTCCCCCTCCTAAATCGGTAGGAGAAAGGGGCGTAGCGGACGCTACTTGCCCAATAGGCATTCGTGCTTTAAGGACCACTGGAGAATCAGACACATTGCACACGCTGACTGAGACTCTTCCTCGTGTTCTTTTCAAAGCTTTAGTCGAGATTATTTCAGGGATTACTTCTACTCCGGCTTCACTCCCATGATTAAAATCAGTTTCCAGTACCACATAGGGACCTGGTTGCGATCCGTTCAACTTGACTGAAGCCCGGAAGCTCGCTACTTCTCCTGCTTGCAGAACCTTCTCTGTTCCTTCCAATCTCCACAGGCGCCCCACTTCAGCAGGTGCCTTCTGTTCTTCGACCATTCTCTGATAGACTGGACGTAACATTGGGTGTACTCCTTTAGTAGAACCTTCTTCCAATACGATAGGTGTCAGGAGACGTCGCACCAAATCAGTATTCGTCCCCACTATCATGGAACTCCTGTTTGCCCCTGAAGGCCGAGGACACACAATGGCCAATGCATCACAACCTCCGGACTATCCGATGACTTTGGATCCGATCTCCAACTTCACCTGTAGATACCCGTCATAGGGGAGTTTCTCCGTTCCGATACCCCAGATTTCCAGATCCTTCAATTTCTGTAGAGGAATGTGCTTCAAGTGTTTCTCATAGAAGTCTCGGTAGATCAATGTCACTTGAGCCCCTGAATCCAACAGGGCTTTAGTGTAGACTCCCTCCACTTGGATTGGCACAATAGGAGAAGGACCTATCAGCTGGTCAGGAAACTTGGTGGTGGCACCAGGACACTTAGACCCAGTTTGTTGTACCCTGGCCTTCTTCTTGGCCCGTGTAGGTTTTGGATGTGCATTGCTTCCCCATGACGTAGGTCCGGACGCTAAGGGAGTGACTCTTTCAGTTCTGGCAGGCCCAGCAGTTGGCCAGACTTTGGGCCCTCTCGCCCTCTTAGCCCTGGCTTGAATTTTGGAGCGGGTTTCGACCTTCGGGCACCTAGGTTGCTCCTTCACTTGTGCCCTCTGGCGTTTCCCGCCGGTGAGGTGGATAACAGTCCTTCCAAGGCTTTCAAAAGCTCTTCAACTCTATTTCCTTCAGGCTTTCGGCTTTTGCATTGTGCGCGGAAGTGACCCATTTTTCCGTAACTGAAACATCTCTTCTTAGAAAGCGGAGACGCAGTCGCCTGCTGTGATTCGGTTGAAGGGCCCTGGCTAGACGCCACAGCAACTCCGGTTGTCTGCATGTATGTAAGGAACTTCTGCATCTCTGTCTGTTTCTGTCACTTTTAACAATACTCGGCACAGTTCCGCGTGCGCCTGTTGCAATTCAGCTTGAGCCTCTTGTACTTTCTTAACAGTTTTGTGCAACTCACCATGTGCAGAGAGGTTTAATTCTTTGACAGCCCTCTCTGTGGATTTAAAAGCGATCAGATGCTCTTGTTCGTCCACGTCGGATCCATATGTATCCAACGAGTCACTTTCAGGCTGCAAACATTCGTTATGCCGCACAGGTTGCGCGTAAGCTCTTTCTCCTCTCCTAAATAATTTTTCTTCCAGTAAAGCCTCCTCCTCTCTGACAGCTCGGATCAGTTCCAGGTACTTCAGTTCTTGATTACCTTCTCTGCTTCTCAGCTGCAGCATCACTGGATCTAGAGGTTGAGAGACCCTCAGGATCTGTTTTATTCGGATCTTATCCACTTCAACCGGTTCGGCCCCTTTCTTGAGGAGTATCTGGTGCAGAATCTTATCTAGGCGCCTCATATATTCGGTCATTCTCTCACCTTTCCGCTGGTAGGTGTGTTCATACTGATATACGAGCTCTGCAGCCTTTTCCGTTCACCCAAAAACTTCCTCCAGAACATTTAAATAATCTAAAGCAGTGCAGTCTTTCTTACTCAATTTTAGGTTTCTTACAGCCTCTGACGCAGGTCCCTTTAAGCTCTCGATGATCCTTTGCTTTTTCTGGGCTTCAGGGACGTCCCACTCATCCAGAGCCTGCATCGCCTGTTCCACCCATTCTTCGAAGGTTTCTTCTCCCGCCGGAGTTGGTACGTTTCCTGTAAAATTTCTCAACCGTCGATAACCGAAGTTAGTGTGCGGAGGGCTTGTTCTCTGACACTTAGCCAGCAAATCTCCAATAGCCACTATAAATTCAGGCCCGATCATGGCCAACGGACTGGGTGCGGGAACACTCGCGGATTCGCCACGTGGCGCACTTGGCTGAATCAGTTGGTCTTCCACCTCATCGGTCAGCTTCACGCTTGCGCCCTGAAAACACACTGGAACACCCTTTCTCCACTCAAAAAGAACATACGTGTGAGAGGTATCTGGGTTCTCTTCAATGTCCAGGATTAACCCCCGATGATCTGGCGTCGGCGCGGCCACGGCCTGGCGTATCTGATCTTCGGCCCAAGTGTCTGCAGGAATATCCACGACTATACACAATTCTAACTGACTACTGTGCTCCTCACACGATTTGGCAGCAGTGTCTGGATCCATATTTAACCCTTTAAATGCGTTTTTTCCAGAGACTGGATCCCGGACGAGCCCCCACGTGTAGCGCTCACTCCCGGAGGAGCCGCTGAAATTGAACCTCGGGTCAGTCTCCCCGCACTAGGGAATAAATATACTCCAGCACCGTCGTGGATTTTATAAATTATATAGTTTACTAGAATAAATGGCATATAATGAATAACACGGTATACGTATATATATTTACAGTACTTCGTAATGCGGGAAACTCGCAGCGGAAAAGAAATACCATGCTTCGTAATTCGAGAAACGCGCAGCGGAAAAGAAATACAAGGCTTCGTAATTCGAGAAACGCGCAGCGGAAAAGAGAAAAATATATCTTTAACCCCCTTTGTGGTTGGGGAGTGAGTCCCGTACAGGTTATGTCCCAAGAATGTAGGTGTGTGTGTGTGATGGTACCCGGGTACAATATTCAACTGGCCAGTGAATTATTTATGAGGTATCTTTGACTAGTCAAGTTGGGGCCCTGTGGGTTTTGAAACAAACAGCAGCGTGCTTTCTATTTTCACAACGGCCTGGAAGGCCTCTCACCCATCCGCCAGATACTTGGTACTCCGCTCGACCCAGGACGTCTCTCCGCTCGATTTTGACTGGGATTCTCTGGGTTACCGGATCCGCTGTCTTGCTCCTCTGTAGCTGCCGCAAGATGTCCAGCTCACCGCCTGCACTCCCTGTCAGATCGATCTGCGGTGCTCCTAACTCGGGGTCCTCCAGCTCACTCGGTATCAGCGTGGGTTATTCTCGTGAATCACTGGGTCTTCCTCTTATAAGGCGGGATAACCCGGTCTTTAGCTCTGTCAGGCCGCACCTGCGCTCCGGCCTGGTCACTATCACGTTCTGCTGCACTGCGTCTTGCTCCTCTCACTCCCTGGCGCGCTCTGCCAGCTCTCTCCACGAGGCTCAGGATGTCAGCGTCTGTGTCCCACCCACTTCCTGTGTCCGCTCCCAAAGCATGCTGGGAAATGTAGTCCCAATGTTCAGTGTATCACATCGCACTTGTCTCCCTCCGGTGGCCAAAAGCAAGTACTACACGGCAGGGGATTTAACACCAGCTCTACAGATTCTTCCTACCTTGGGTGAGAAATACTGGAGACTGTGGGACCTGTGGGTGCCATTCCTAGGAGTGCAACCCCAGGTAGAAAGACTGTCCCAACTGGAGAACCTGATCCAGACGGAGCTATGGCTGGAGGACGGGTACCGGGCACTGGAATGGTATGCTGCCAACCTGTGTCCAAAGTTGGAGAGGAAAGATCCTACGGAGGGCTATGACTACGGCGGCCCGGGATTAATATTTGACGCTCTCCAGGACGACCCCTCCTTTGGCAGTACAGCTAAACTGAGATGGGAAGAGATCCGGGACTTTCGGGAATGTGAGCACCTTGACAACCTCGGGCTGAGCAGTGATCTGGACTGGCTAGCCACTCAAGAGTGGGAGCTGGAGCAGGGATACAGGAGATTGTTTGAGGACGCTCCCCCGCTCGCTCTCACCCCGATGGACATGGCCTCAACTGCTACAGAGGAGGTGACTATCCTGCAGCCGCAGCGCAGCATGTCATCCGGGGAAAAGACAGAGGACTCAGCAAGTACCGTTCCTGCAGAACCTGCAGCGGAACAGAGTGACAAAGTGCTTCGGACACCTACCAAGGTCAGTGGAAGTGCACCAGTGGATGGGACTGCGGTCTCCACCAACGAGAGCCATCAGGACAGTGGTCCACTGTGGAAAGAGGAGAACTGGAAGACAATGGGTGAGATTGAGGCCCACCCAGGCAGATGGCTAGAGGGCTCACCAGGAGACCCAGAGTCCCAATGGAGTGCTCCTGCTCAGGGATGGGTGGAGGAGCTAGCGACAATGTCATGGCCCGCCAAGGAAGAGGCTGCGGTCCTTTCCACGGAGCCCAGGAGATGTGGGGCAGTTTGCCCAGATTCACTGCTTGCATCAGCAGGCACTTCAGCGCGTGAAGATTACAATTTATGTACGGGGGAGCAGTGCCCAGCAGCAGAGCTGGCATTGGGACAGAAGCCGGCTATAATCTGCCCCCGACTGGAGGCTCCAGAAACCGGAGAGAAAATAGGGTGCCAGACGAGGGAGGGTGAGACGAAGGCCCTCCTGTGCAAATTGCTGGCGTACCCGACAGGGTGTGACGGTGGCCCCCGCACACCCCCGGCGCCTGGCAGCGGCTTCCTCGCTGCTCGCTGGCCAGGCGCCGAGTGATATCGCGGAACGCTTCCGCACACGTGGGGCGCCGGGGGGCGGGGCCAGGCGCATGACGCGGACCCGCAAAGTTTAAAGCCCGGCTTCACATTCTCACTGGTGCCCTGACGTGGTAGTTACTTCCCGCAGAGCTCTTGTGTGTTATTGGCAAAACGATTATTCTGTGTACCGAACCCTGGCATTGGCAAAACGATTATTCTGTGTACCGAACCCTGGCATTGGCAAAACGATATTCTGTGTCTCGACCCCTGGCATTGGCAAAACGATTATTCTGTGTCTCGACCCCTGGCATTGGCAAAACGATTATTCTGTGTACCGAACCCTGGCATTGGCAAAACGATTATTCTGTGTACCGAACCCTGGCATTGGCAAAACGATTACTCTGTGTACCGAACCCTGGCATTGGCAAAACGATTACTCTGTGTACCGAACCCTGGCATTGGCAAAACGATTATTCTGTGTCTCGACCCCTGGCATTTGTATCACTCCTCTATTCTGGTACGGAGGTCAGTCCGTGTGGCACCCCAAGCACACCAGACCACCCCTTGTATGTTGTATGTGCTCTGTACTACCATCCTAGTAGCCTGTCTAGACGTGCCGACCACTCTAAGGATCGGAAGGGTAGTGAGCGGTCTGCGTAAAGGGACCACCATCTTGGTAATCAGGGGGATCCGTGACATTACGTCAGGGCCAATGGATCCCGCAGACCTCTCATCTCAGTTGACAAGAATTGCAGCCCGACAAGAAGAGCAGGACCACAGGATGGACCAAATTGCTCTTGCCCTGCAAACCCTGTTGAATCGATCCACTACTGGTGCTGCAAGTCCTCCAGAACCAGTAGTACCTAGGGCCAGTTCGGCCTCACCCGAGGGGTGTAGGCTCAGTATGAAGGCGCCCGTACGCTATGATGGTACGCCTAACCTGTGTCGGGGTTTTTTGACCCAACTAGAGATTCTATTCGAGAACAATCCAGGGTCCTGTGTATCCGATAAGGCCAAAGTAGGCTACCTAATTAACCATTTAACTGATAAAGCGTTACTGTGGGCCACGCCATTGTGGGAAAACAAAAAGCCCGTCATATATGACTATGAGGGCTTTACCTCTGAACTAAAACGTACGTTTGATCCCTCTAGAAGGGCCACCAATGCAGGCAGGTCCTTATTCCACATTAAGCAAGGTAATAGGAGAGTCTCCGACTATGCTATAGAATTTAAGACCTTGACTTCTGAGGTACACTGGCCTAACGACGTTCTAACCTTGGCATTTACCGAAGGCCTGAACGAGGCCTTGATGTTTGAGCTGGCTCCCTTGAAGTTGCCAGAACATCTGGACCATTTGGTTGATTTCTGTATTGCCATGGACGACCAAATTAGGGACAGGAGGCATTCTAGAGACAGACCCAGAAGGGTTTTGCCTCCTTTACCCTTGGTACCCAGACACACCAATACGTCAGGTACTCCAGAGCCAGTAAGAACCGATCTACCGGTCGTGGAACCTATGCAGATAGGTAGAACAGGTATTTCAGAGGCTGAGAGAACTTACAGAAGGGAAAGGGGGCTCTGTTTCTACTGTGCCGGGGCAGGGCATTTTCGTCTTCAATGTCCTCAAAGACCCAAGGGTGGCAGGGGTGACACTGGCAAGCCGGGCCAGAGAACACCTACTAGCCAGGTAATCGGTTCGCTCTATGCCTCCTTTGTCGATAACGAGAAAAAAAAAACCCGGATTCTGGTGCCCATCTCCTTAACCTGGGAGGGGGTACACCTCGAGACTGAGGCGTTCCTAGACTCTGGAGCCTCAGGCAACTTTATGGATAGGGTGTTTGCCTCCAAGAACCTCATGCCTCTAGTTCTCAAAGAAAGACCTCTACTGGTGGAGGCCATAGACGGGAAACCCTTGTCATGTCCCCATATCACCCACGACACCATAGAGGTATGCATGAAAACAGGGGTTTTGCACCAGGAAACCATACGGTTCCAGATTATTGACTCTCCCTCATGCCCCGTCGTCCTAGGGTTTCCATGGTTGACTAAGCATAACCCGGTGATTGATTGGGTCCAGAGAGACATAAAATGTTGGGGTCCCAGTTGCCAGTTGAAATGCATGGGCAGAGTCACCGTTATTGGTAGCCTTAATATCGCCACAGCACCTCCTTTATCCACAGTAGTCCCTGACTGTTATCAGGCATTAAAGGAGGTTTTTTCGAAGGCCAGGACTGAGGTTTTACCACCACATCGCCCGTATGACTGTGCCATAGAGTTACTCCCCGGTACTATGCCTCCCAGAGGACATGTATACCCCTTGTCGCAAAAGGAGAACGATATTATGGAGGAATATATAAAAGAGAATCTTGAGCGTGGATTCATTAGACGGTCCTCCTCCCCAGCAGGAGCTGGTTTCTTTTTCGTCTCCAAAAAAGAGGGAGACTTGCGACCATGCATAGATTATAGAGGTTTAAACAGAATAACCATAAGAAATGCATATCCTATCCCCCTTATAACAGAGTTGTTCGACCGACTGAAAGGGGCCCGTATATACACGAAGCTCGATTTACGCGGGGCCTACAATCTGATAAGGGTGAAAAAGGGGCACGAGTGGAAGACGGCTTTTAATACGCGTAGCGGGCATTACGAATACCTGGTGATGCCCTTTGGGTTATGTAATGCGCCAGCTGTGTTTCAGGATCTCATAAATGACACCCTAAGGGATTTTCTGCAAACATTCGTCATAGTGTATCTCGATGACATCCTGATATACTCTCCAGATAAGGAGACCCATCACGCCCATGTGCAACAAGTGTTAAGGAGACTATTGAAGGCCGGCTTATACTGCAAATTAGAAAAGTGCCTATTTGATATAGAGATGGTGCACTTCCTTGGGTATATCATAACCCCTGAGGGGTTTCAGATGGATCCTGGTAAATTGTCGGCAATCCTCGACTGGCCCCTACCCCAAGGTCTTAAAGCCATCCAGAGGTTTCTAGGTTTTACCAACTATTATCGAAGGTTCATCAAAGACTTTTCGGCCTTGGTAGCTCCTCTCACGGCCATGACTAAGAAAGGGGTGGGGAATCAGAAATGGACACCCCAGGCCAGGCAAGCCTTCGAGGTCCTCAAACAGGCATTCACGACTGCCCCTGTTCTCCGACATCCTGATCCGGCTCTGCCTTTTCAAGTTGAAGTTGACGCCTCCGAGCTAGGTCTTGGCGCAGTCTTGTCCCAAAGGGAGGCACCCGACAAACCCTTGCATCCATGCGGCTTCTATTCCCGAAAGTTGTCCCCGGCAGAGAGGAACTATGATATCGGAAACAGAGAGTTGTTAGCAGTTATCGCAGCCTTGACGGAGTGGAGATACTTATTGGAGGGGTCTAGGGACCCCATTGTCATCATTACCGATCATAAGAATCTCACGTACATTGGTGACGCTAAACGGTTGAATGCCAGACAAGCGAGATGGTCATTATTCCTTTCAAGCTTTAATTTTGTCCTCACATATAGACCTGGGTCAAGAAACATTAAAGCAGATGCGTTATCTAGACAGTACGAATCCTATGAACATAACGTTCAGGATCAACATCCCATTGTACCTCAGGAAAGGATTATAGCCTCTACCACGATCAGTGTCTCATCCCCTCTGATGATTCGATTGCAGACTATCCAAGATAAGGCTCCGGGGGGGAGGCCTCCCGCGAAGCTCTTTGTACCTGAGAAGGAGAGAAAAGAAGTCCTTAAAATTTACCATGACAATAAAACCTCTGGACACATGGGGATCACCAAAACGGTGGCTAGCATCCAAAAACTGCTATGGTGGCCCACGATGCGCCGGGATATTAAAGATTACATAGCCGTATGCGAGGTGTGCACAAGAAATAAAAGTCCTAAGACAGCGCCCATTGGTTTACTCCAGCCCCTGCCTATTCCCGAACGACCATGGTCGCAGATAGCCATGGATTTTATAGTAGAGTTACCCGAGTCCAGAGGGAATACTGTTATACTCACGATTATAGATCGCTTTTCCAAAATGGGTCACTATGTTCCTCTTCGGAAGCTACCGTCAGCAGCCGAGCTGGTGCCCATTTTCGTCGCCAACGTGGTCCGCATACACGGTATCCCTCTTGGGATTGTTTCTGATAGGGGGACCCAGTTTGTCTCCAGATTCTGGAGGGGGTTCTGCAAGAACGTGGGAATAGACCTGTCCTTCTCCTCGGCCTATCACCCCCAAACGAACGGGGCAGCAGAAAGGGCAAATCAAAATATTGAGAAATATCTCAGGTGTTTCATATCTGAACGACAGGATAATTGGTCAGACCTGCTACCTTGGGCCGAGTACGCCCTAAACAGTGCCGTGAGTGAAGCCAGTGGTTATTCCCCTTTCTTCACAGTTTACGGATTTGATCCTCCCGTGCTTCCCTCTGCATTTCCTGATACCGCGATTCCTGCTCTGGATGAGCACTTGGCGTCATTGACTGAGACCTGGAGGAGGGTTAAACAGGCACTAGAGAGGAGCAGTATTGTCCAGAAAACGAAGGCCGATAGACGTAGGAGACCAGCACCTGTGTATCAAGTCGGGGACAGGGTTTGGCTTTCTTCGCGGAACATTAAGCTCTTAGTGCCATCGATGAAACTAGCCCCCAGATACATAGGCCCTTACAAGATACTGCGGCGACTCAGCCCGGTCTCCTATGCCTTGGCACTGCCCTCCCATATCAGGATACACAACGTGTTCCACGTGAGCCTTTTAAAACCGCTTTTGTGTAATCGATACACCAGGGCCCATGTCCCCCCTCCTCCGGTCTCTGTGGAGGGCGAGGAGGAGTTTGAGGTTAAGGCCATTCTGGACGCCAGGGTTTCTAGGGGGGCTCTTCAGTACTTAGTGGACTGGGTGGGTTACGGTCCGGAGGACCGCTCTTGGCTTCCGGCTACTGAGGTTCATGCCCCTCGCTTGGTGAAGGCCTTCTATTTGGCTCATCCCTGTGCCCCTGGGGGTCGTCCAGTGGCCGCCCGTAGAGGGGGGGTTCTGTGACGGTGGCCCCCGCACACCCCCGGCGCCTGGCAGCGGCTTCCTCGCTGCTCGCTGGCCAGGCGCCGAGTGATATCGCGGAACGCTTCCGCACACGTGGGGCGCCGGGGGGCGGGGCCAGGCGCATGACGCGGACCCGCAAAGTTTAAAGCCCGGCTTCACATTCTCACTGGTGCCCTGACGTGGTAGTTACTTCCCGCAGAGCTCTTGTGTGTTATTGGCAAAACGATTATTCTGTGTACCGAACCCTGGCATTGGCAAAACGATTATTCTGTGTACCGACCCTGGCATTGGCAAAACGATATTCTGTGTCTCGACCCCTGGCATTGGCAAAACGATTATTCTGTGTCTCGACCCCTGGCATTGGCAAAACGATTATTCTGTGTACCGAACCTTGGCATTGGCAAAACGATTATTCTGTGTACCGAACCCTGGCATTGGCAAAACGATTACTCTGTGTACCGAACCCTGGCATTGGCAAAACGATTACTCTGTGTACCGAACCCTGGCATTGGCAAAACGATTATTCTGTGTCTCGACCCCTGGCATTTGTATCACTCCTCTATTCTGGTACGGAGGTCAGTCCGTGTGGCACCCCAAGCACACCAGACCACCCCTTGTATGTTGTATGTGCTCTGTACTACCATCCTAGTAGCCTGTCTAGACGTGCCGACCACTCTAAGGATCGGAAGGGTAGTGAGCGGTCTGCGTAAAGGGACCACCATCTTGGTAATCAGGGGGATCCGTGACACAGGGAACCCTGAACCCCAACCAAGCGCTCCTACCCACGTATGGAAAGAGGAACGGGGACAGCGGACATGCTACGGCCCACTGTGAAAGAGGCTATGGTCCGTTCCACGGTGCCTGAGAAGTGCAGGTCAGCTAGCCCGGGGCCCTGGCTGGTGACGTCAGGGATCAAGGATAGCCATTCATACATGGGGGGAGCGGGCCCCCACTTCAGCGGAAAAACTGTCACCGCGGCAGAGGACCGCTAACCTCTACCCCTGCCCTGCCACCGCAGAACTTGAGGAGAAAGAGGAGAACTACCTTCTCACCGAGGAGCCCCAGGGACTGACAATCCGCTCCTCTCCTGAACTACAGACCAAGCTCCTGGCCTCCACTGCTACGCAGGAGGCAGAGAGCCTACAACTCCAGCACAGCATGCCATCTGGGCCGGAGAAAGCATCAGACTGGGCAAGTACAGTTCATCAGGAGCTATCAGCAGAACGCAGTGCCTGTGATGGTGCGCCGCATTACGAGTTCCAGGGTGGGGAGTCAGTCGGTCTCCTTCCACCACAGCAGCGGCTACCCGAGGTAGAGAGTACTGGCGGTACCTCTCCCCAGTGACAGGTAATAATCCCGGAAGGGGAGATTGCAGGTCTCGCTCCCCAACGTTTTGAGCTCCAGCGTGAGGGTGGAGGTGTCCCCTGTGCCAAGTAATGGCGTGCTGCTGCTCCCGTTCCCCAGGATGTGGGAGACTCCCATTGTGGAATTGTTGATGGTGCTGGGATTTGCAACTGGGTGACCCTGAGACGCTGGGCAGATGGCCCAGATCCACAACCACTTTTTCTGGAGACACCGGTCACCCCATCTCCCACCCAGCTTCTGACCGAGGCACCAGGAAAGGGTGCTATCGGCCCGTTTTTCCCGCGGCTGATTGTGGCACCAGGAGAAGGTAAAGGCGGAACCCCTCCCCAGCGGGTCATTGCCCCAGGAAATGGTGCCAGCAAGGATGCCCACCAGCGAGGGGCTAGGAGACCAGGAGGAGAAAAAGCCCTCAACGTCCCACCAGGGCCGTTTTTTTCCCCATGGCAGGGTACCAGCCCCGGGTGTCTGTATGGTCCATCGGACACCAGTCCAGACCAAGGGGGCAGTTGGAGAAGCCCGGGGGCCAGCCTCCTCCCTACGGACTATGGACCGAAAGACTATCGGGGGTTGGCAAAGCATTGCCCCAGCAACCCAAACTTGAGACTCTTTAAAGACACTTGTACCTGGACATCCCCAGGCGGACCCGTAGAGGGTCTCACCGGGTCTGCCATCATGGGACTGGGGGAGCTATGTGACGGATCGGCCGCCACAGGATTTATTTAGTTTAATTTCATTCTTATTTTGTTGTATTTCGTTTACCCTTTATTTATAGGAACTAATTCCCTTGTTAGATTTAGTGTAAAACTGTTGCTAGACTTCTAATTAATCATGTTTTTCCCCTGCACCGATCCTGCTAGTAACCATGGAGTACATGCTTGCTACAATTTATCAGTCATTGACGTAGCGCTCCACGCTTCAAACTCCAAAAGACTCTATGTGCAGTTATATTGTGTGGCTTTAAATGTATTGTAAATTGCTCATGTTTAGTTTTAAATAGACTTATATTTCTTTAGGTAAATGTGTTTTTTTTTTAAAGATACTACCTGCCGCTAGTGTCAAATGCTTTCCTTCGTATAGAATGTACAATAGGTTTGAGTGACTTGTGGATTATGCAACAGTGCTTTCTCTTTGGGTATCTGTACCAAGTCTGAAGGGTTGGGAGTCACCAATTGTCTCAGCCACCCACTATCTGATTCCCTTTACAATGGGTTATGCAAATCACTGTGTGTGGTCACTGTGGGGTCAAGACTTCATCTGCATACAACTAGTGGACCAAAGTGAAGCCTGAAGAGGACCTGAAAGAAGCCTGCAGTGGTCTTGGAACCAACCAATCAGAACTGTTGGGGTGGGCGGGCATGGGAGAGAACAATGGGACTGTACCATATAAATGGACCCAGGGAGTGCTGGAACAGCCTTCCAGTTGAAGTGGTTGAGGCCAAAACAGTAATTGAATTTAAGCAAGCATGGGATAGGCATAATGCTATCCTAAACAAAAGATAAATCCAGGTTAAGTATCCATGTAATTGGGCAGACTAGATGGGCCGAAAGGTTCTTATCTGCCGACATTTTTCTATGTTTCTATGTTTCTATGTATATGCTGTATTTCATTAAACCAACTTGCTTAAACCTATACTGAGTCACGACTAGTATTTGGGGAGGGCATAATCACTGAATAAGATGGCTTTTACTGAATCCTTCGCTTTCAGATCATCCAGGGACTGCTGCCAATCTCTCTCCCACCTTGCTAGCTCGCTATCCGGCTAAGCTCTCCAGCAAGACTCGGCGCTGCAGACGGAGCTACCCCAGCAGGGTAGGAGATCCGTTACAAGCAGAGTTCCTGGATGTGTGCTTTGAGACAACAGCGCTCTGCACCTGAGCAGCTCTGACATCTGATGCCTTGGACTGGCTAATGCAACGGTTGGTCATAGAGGACGTTGTGCCTCGTGTTTGTTGTGCCTCCTCCTTCTCACTTGACTCCTCTGTTCGATCAGGCACCCAGGTGGAGTCAGTGACCTCATCATCATTGTCATCACCCCCTATCTCCTCGTCACTGGCGCCAACTTAGCAGTATGCTGCAGCTGCTGGGGCAACATGAGTGCCAGTTATTTGTGTGTCATCACTGGCACCCCCTTCCTTTAGGTTCATTATACTCCCTTCCTCAACCTCAGAGATTGAATCAGAGCACTGTAGTTGCTGCGCATCCTCAAGCAGCATGTCACTGTCATTGTAGTCAAACAATTCAGCTGACTCCTCCGTGTGTGATAGTGAGGCTACGGCAGGAGTAGCTGTGGACATGGAGGCTGTATTAGATGCTTTGGCAGCTGAGGTGGACTGTAAACCACTACAAGCCTGGCTGGCAGAGGACTCAGAGGATGAGGATGGCCTGGTTAGCCAATCCACCAAATCCTCTGTATGTTGCTGCTGCTTAAGACGGCCAGCACCAGTTAGAAAGGACAAGCATGCCCCTGCAGAGGATGCACCACGTCCACGACGACCAGAGGCACAGCCTCCAGACACAGAGGCTGCTTGCCCTCTTATCTGTGTCTGGGAGCATCTGCCTGTCCTTTTTGGTCTTTCTGACATGTTGAGTGATATATAGATTAAAGATATACAGAACTCTGATTCAACTCTGGTATAAAAATTGGAGATATGCTGCAGAACTCTGATTCAACTCTGGTATAAAGATTAAAGATTTCCAGAACTCTGGTATAACTCAGTGAGACACCCTGATAGCTTGCAGCCAGTGACAAGACACAGATTACAATTCCCACAAACCTCCTATAAATCAGTGAGACCCCCTGAGGGTGACAGTGAGAACACAAAGATTACAACAATTCCCAAATATTTTGTAGAAATGAGTCCCCCAAAATAGTTGCTGGGAGTGAGAACACACAGATTACCACAATTCCCAGATATTTTGTAGAAATTACTGACCCCCAAAATAGTTGCTGGGAGTGAGAACACACAGATTACCCCAATTCCCAGATATTTTATAGAAATTACTGACCCCCAAAATAGTTGCTGGGAGTGAGAACACACAGATTACCACAATTCCCAGATATTTTGTAGAAATGAGACCCCCCCCCCCCAGTATCTGGTGGCAGACGGGCAGTGAGAACACACACTAACACAACAACAATCTCCTCTCAAACACGTGCTGAAGCGCTGTGTGAATCCTTATATAGTGTGCTGCGGGACCTAGCTCTGTGAGGCCATGATTGAGCCGTGATTGGCATAGTCTTGAATCTGTCTTGCACCAGACCTGTGGTTAGGTGCAAGGCTGTAGCCAATTACAAGCTTCAGGCCAGTGGAAAAGTGCATTGTGGTCCATTGTGGTGCATTGTGGGCGAACATGCGACGAACACGCGGAAATGGTCGTAGTTCGCAAACATGCGAACGGGCGATGTTCGAATCGAACTCCGAACCGATCGAAACGAACAGCTCATCCCTACTCCTGATATGCCAGAACGACCTAGTTGCATAGGCTCTGGTTCAGCAGGCGTGGGAGTGGGAGTAGATACAGCATGAACCAGTGGCGTAACTAGAAACCTGAGGGCCCCGGTGCAAGAATCCATGACGCCCCCCCAAAATATCCATATTTTAACTTTTTTTTTTATTATTGCAGGATAAAAAAAAGAGTACACCATTTATATTAGTTCAATTTACCTTAATTCTTAACAGTTGTAGTTTCAGGATAGGACTTGGTCACTGGGCAGGTCGCACTGATGACCTGCAAAATATAAAGAAAAATCCATAAATCAAGCAAATTGTACATCCATTTGACAAAGTTATAGCAAAAGATCTATATGGCAACAAGAATATGACAATTTAAATAGAAAATATTAGACTGTACATATGCACACACACACACACACACACACACAGACACACAGACACACACACACACACACAGACACAGACTTACTCAAATGTCCACAGAAGCGGCAGAGAAGCTTCAAAAAAGGGTCCACAACAGGGCCAACAATAATAACAAACATCAACTTTTTCAAGAACTGGAACTATGTCTAATGAATAAAAACCTGAAAGATAAAAAAGTTGTACAACAATTAATATAGTTGAATGAAGGTAGTATTGAACAAAACAGCCATTCTTTCAACTGAAGCGGAGCATATCTCAGAACAAACCATGCAAGGATCAAACCTAAACGGGGTTAGTTTGTTTAACTGTTAAAAACTCTGAAACCGTGTTAATAACTTGTAACAGAACGTAATATAGCTTTACTTACTAATGCCGTTAGAAGTTACGACGCCTTGCTTTGGCTTCAGCAAAGTCCTCTACGATGCTTTCTATGTTCAGTCTTCGAGCTCTCTCATCTTCGATGCTTAACAAAGCAAGCCCAGAAAGTCTTTGTTGAGACATGGTGTTTCGCAAATAACTTTTGATTAGTTTTAACTTTGAGAATGAGCTTTCTGCAGTTGCTACGGTTACTGGGAGGGTGAGGAACAAACGTAGTGCGACACAAACATCTGGGACTGTAGAAGACAGTGCACTGTTTTCAACGAGCAGGAGATGAGCAAGTTCCTTAACAGTGGAACAACTACGAACCTGTCACGGAATGGCTCAGCACCCTCAGCCAGGGGCGGTGCAGTGACAGTAATATGGCCATGGACAATTAGGTGCGGTGGCACGCCCGGAGTTTTGGAGTACGTTTACTTAGATGTGGTTATGTGTGGTGTAATAAAGTGTCCCCGTTTGTGTTGTGAAATGTATTCTCTTTGTCTGCCTTGCCCGCCGCCATTTTCCGATCGCCTCGTGGCCGTTATCAGATTCTTCGAATCGTAAAATGGCCGATTCGAACCATCCGGTCCGAATCGGCGACTCCCCGAACTGTAATGGCCAATGGGTCCTGGGAGGGCGGGCAGGGATTCCCATTGTATTATAATTTGTGTGAAGTTGATAAATGCCTGAGCTGTGAATAAAAAACCCAGATTTACCAGTTCATCCAGCCTCGACTGATGTGTTATTTCTCCGCCGTACTTCATCGTCTGAGTATTCCCCGCGGTCTCAGGGTACGGTGTCCAACTCGATCCGAACCGAACCGAGCGCTCTGTGCCTGCATCTCGCATCAGGACAGAGGCGCAGCGTATGGTGTTCGGTTCCCAGACTATTAGCCCGAGATCCGATCCGAAGGGCGCGGCCGTGTACCGCGCTTCGGTATTGCAAGAGACTGCGGTAAGATCCGAAGACTCTGCCGATCCCGTAAGATCCGAAGCTACATCCATCTAAGATCCGAAAGTCCTCCGCAATCAGATCCGAATATTCCGCCGGAAGAGATCCGATCCCCGAAATCGGCCGGCCGCCCGCAGACGCACTCCACACCCACAAGGTCAGTGAGCCAGCTGCTCGAGACGCTGAGTACCGTATGGCTCAGTGGTCGGGCTGGTTCTAGGCAGGGGTCCCCTCCACCGCCCGCTAACCCTTCCCCAGGGTCACGCCAGGCCGCACGAGACGCCGAGTGCTGCGTCACTCGGTAGTCGGGCCAGCGGTAAGCGCCGGGGCACGCAGATAGAGCACACCCGCAGGCGGACAACATCCCATTCCGTCATAGAACCTCTTCCTGAAGTCCCGAACGGAATGAAAGAAGTTGCCCCGGAAAATCTGCTGATATATCCTCATTGTAAAGTTCCTGCAGTTTTGTTGCTTCTGATATTACAGTCTCATCGGATTCAGAGGCGAGCATGGCTGGCTGAATTATTTTGAATCTATGAAAGACTGCATTCATTCCCTTAAATCGGTCTGACAATTGGTTTGTGATAATGTCCAAACACCTATAAAACACAGTCGTTTTGAAGCGTTCCTCTGGATCAGCTAATCTTTGATCCATGCACAGCTCATCAAAGTGGCGCTTCACTTTTTTAATTCTTTTATTTGTAAACTCTGCTGAAATTCCCCACTTTTCTGCAAGTGCCGCTGCGGTTTCCTTAGCTTCCTCAAAGTGATCCCTGTGGGTGGAAAGGGCTGTCACACATTCTGAATGAGCCGCACTGGACAGTTCCAGATCTTTAGATTGCAAAACCTTTGAAATTATATTTACATGGCTGAAGATTTTTGTTTGGAGGACAACGAGTAACACAAACTCAAAAGATTCCATTTTCTTCTTTAAATTTGCAGCATCATCTCTTTCCTTTGATTTTGATGAGAGGAGGAGAAGTTTTGATAAAGCCTGCATGATGTCAACAAAACGGAACCGCAGTGACAGCAGAGAATCGTGTCTAGAAGACCACCTTGTAGGGCAAAGCCGTTTTAATGTCACAGAAGATTCAGACGTGAATGAGGAGAGAAAGGCCCATCTGCGTCCACTTTCCCCAAAGAAGGTGTATAAATTGTGTACCACATCAAACAATGAGGTCACTTCCGCTATATCAGTGACAGCATCCTGAATCACTAGATTTAGATTGTGTGCTGCACAATGGACATACAGGCCATTCTTTTCCCTCTTTGCTATCCGAGCCTGTACACCAGAATAAACACCACTCATTGTTGCTGCACCATCATAACCCTGACCACGACACTTTGATAAATCAAGGCCCTTGCTCTCTACGCAGGCGACAATATTACGCTCAATCTCTGCTGCTCTCTGATCCTCAATGACATGAAACCCTAAGAAAGCCTCATTTACTGTGACACTGCAGGCTCTCAGATTCTGATCTCTTTCCACAGAGACATATCGAAATATCTGACTCATTTCATCAACTTTGGATATATCCTGTGTTGTGTCCATTATTATGGAATAAAATTGTGCTTCTTGTATTTCAGACACAATTTCATTTTGCACTTTTTTTGGATAGAATTTCTATTAGTTGGTTTTGTATTTGTGGGCTCAAATATTTTAACGTGCCTTTGGGGTAACTGAAGAAGTTCCTTTTAAAATGGGATCATACTCTGCCAGCAGCTCTATGATGGAGAGAAAGTTCCCATTGTTAACCTCTCCCAGACGCTCTCGGTGGCCACGAAAGGCTAGATTACACATTGCCTGGGTTAATGTCACATTAACAATTCTGTGTAAGATTTGCCTCCAAAAGGTTTTTTACTTCTAATCTGGTTTTCATTTTCCTCATCAATTGTTTTATTACGCCTCCAGTGATCATAGACGACACATGATTCCATATGAGTTTGTGAAGATTCATGAATCGGAATTCTTGCAGACAGCCTCTGCCACTTCTGGATCCCTTTTGCCCAGGCAGGCTCAAATCCCACCTTTTTACGGTCAGCAAACAGCCAGCATGGCTCACAGTACGCAGCATTAAGCTTTGGAGAGTAACAAAGCCACATTACAGAAAGTTTAAGCCCTGTCTTGGTCACTCTCTCATAATAACGCCCAGAAAAGCACCTTTTCTGTGCATCATTATCCTGCGGGAAAGGTCCTGGAGGTCTACATGGGCCATGAGCTAAAATAAACGTTTTTACATTTGTATCTGTGATGGTGACTGGGTAATGCCCCCTATTGGTCACAAATTTCTCACCCTCTACACTACTTCCCACAGCACTTGAAGATTCTCTAATGCTCGCCAGCTCTGAATCGTCAATGTTGGTGGTGTCTAAAGGTTGGTCTTGCATTGAGCTGCTGCCTTCAAGTGGATCTATGTTCTCGTCTTCCAGTGTAGACTCGGTGGAATGAGTGCCCTCAATGACTGCCATCTCACCAATTTGTGCAATATTTGCACTTTCTTCTTCAATACTTTTTTCAGTTTCCTCACTGCTAACCTCAGAACTCTGAGCCACAGTTTTAGGAGTGGAGAAGAACTGACTTATTTTAGGGAGTTTTTGAAGTTTCATCTGCTCTTCCTTTGCCTTTTTACGCTTGTGAGCACCGCTCTTGGACTGAGTGGATGACGACATTATATATTTCTGTAAATAAAGCATATGACAGCTAATAGTATGCAAGCTCTTTAGGCAAGGAGGTAATGTTGTATCTATTGAGATAATCAAAATTATTTAATGTTTAAATTCAACCATTTTTACAAAGATCAGTCATGCATGGCCCTACTTCTTTTCATTAACCCTCCCCACTCTTTTCAATTCATAACCCCCCAGTCTTCTCATTTGCCAATTGTATCAGCCAAGTGCAGTATAAACGTTACAGCCAAGTGCGGTATAAACGTTACAGTCAAGTGCGGTAAATGTTACAGCCAAGTGCGGTATAAACGTTACAGCCAAGTGCGGTAAATGTTACAGCCAAATGCGGTATAAACGTCACAGCCAAGTGCGGTATAAACGTTACAGCCAAGTGCGGTAAATGTTACAGCCAAGTGCGGTATAAACGTTACAGCCAAGTGCGGTAAATGTTACAGCCAAGTACGGTATAAACGTTACAGCCAAGTGCAGTAAATGTTACAGCCAAGTGCGGTATAAACGTTACAGCCAAGTGCGGTATAAACATTACAGCCAAGTGCGGTAAATGTTACAGCCAAGTGCAGTATAAACGTTACAGCCAAGTGTGGTATAAACGTTACAGCCAAGTGTGGTATAAACGTTACAGCCAAGTGTGGTATAAACGTTACAGCCAAGTGCGGTATAAACGTTACAGCCAAGTGCGGTAAATGTTACAGCCAAGTGCAGTATAAACGTTACAGCCAAGTGCGGTATAAACGTTACAGCCAAGTGTGGTATAAACGTTACAGCCAAGTGCGGTAAATGTTACAGCCAAGTGCGGTAAATGTTACAGCCAAGTGCGGTATAAACGTTACAGCCAAGTGCGGTAAATGTTACAGCCAAGTGCGGTATAAACGTTACAGCCAAGTGCGGTATAAACGTTACAGCCAAGTGCGGTAAATGTTACAGCCAAGTGCGGTAAATGTTACAAGCAAGTGCGGTATAAACGTTACAGCCAAATGCGGTAAATGTTACAGCCAAGTGCGGTATAAACGTTACAGCCAAGTGCGGTATAAACGTTACAGCCAAGTGCGGTAAATGTTACAGCCAAGTGCGGTATAAACGTTACAGCCAAGTGCGGTATAAACGTTACAGCCAAGTGCGGTAAATGTTACAGCCAAGTGCGGTATAAACGTTACAGCCAAGTGCGGTATAAACGTTACAGCCAAGTGCGGTAAATGTTACAGCCAAGTGCGGTATAAACATTACAGCCAAGTGCGGTAAATGTTACAGCCAAGTGCGGTATAAATGTTACAGCCAAGTGCGGTAAATGTTACAGCCAAGTGCGGTAAATGTTACAGCCAAGTGCGGTATAAACGTTACAGCCAAGTGCGGTATAAACGTTACAGCCAAGTGCGGTAAATGTTACAGCCAAGTGCGGTAAATGTTACAGCCAAGTGCGGTATAAACACTACAGCCAAGTGCGGTAAATGTTACAGCCAAGTGCGGTAAATGTTACAGCCAACTTGTCACGGATCCCCCTGATACTAGAGTGGTGGTCCCTATACGCAGGACACTCTCTACCCTTCCGATCCTTAGAGTGGTCGGCACGACTAGACAGACATAGGATGATACACAAGACCTTAGAACAATTAGCTCTTCCCAAGACCCTAACAACACAAGGGGTAGTCTGATGTGTGCTTAGGGTGCCACACAGACTGACCTCAATACCAGAATTAGAAGAGTTAATGCCAATACCAGGGGTTACGCACAGAATGGTTCGTTCGCCAGTACCAAGGATCATACACAGAGTGGTTCGTTCGCCAATACCAAGGATCATACACAGAGTGGTTCGTTCGCCAATGCCAGGGGTCATACACAGAATCGTTAGTTTGCCAATGCCAGGGGTCATGCACAGAATCGTTAATTTGCCAATGCCAGGGGTCATACACAGAATCGTAGTTTGCCAATGCCAAGGGTCATACACAGAATCGATAATAGCCAAAATATATTCAAGAGCTCTGCGGGAAGTAACTACCACGTCAGGGCACCGGCGTCTCTGTGAGTCTGGGCTTTAAACCCGGCGGGTCCGCGTCTCGCCGCCAGGCCCCGCCCCCCGGCGTCTCACGTGTGCGGAAGCGTCCGCAATATCACTCGGCGCCTGGCCAGCGAGCAGCGAGGAAGCTGCTGCCAGGCGCCGGGGGGGGGGGGGGCCACCGTGACAGAACCCCCCCTCTACGGGCGGCCACTGGACGACCCCCAGGAGCGCGGGGATGAGCCACGTAGAAGGCCTTCACCAACCGAGGCGCATGGACCTCAGCAGCCGGGAGCCAAGAACGATCCTCCGGCCCGTAGCCCACCCAGTCGACCAGATACTGCAAAGTGCCCCTTGACACCCTGGCGTCCAAAATGGCCCGGACTTCAAACTCTTCCTCACCCTCCACTGAGATAGGAGGAGGTGGGATACGGGCCCTGGTGTACCGATTACATAAAGAGGTTTTAAGAGGCTCACGTGGAACACGTTGTGTATCCGGATATGGGGAGGTAATGCCAAAGCATAGGAGACGGGGTTGAGTCGTCGTAAAACCTTGTAAGGGCCTATGAATCTAGGTGCCAACTTCATGGAAGGCACTAGGAGCTTAATATTCCGCGAGGAAAGCCATACCCTGTCCCCAACCTGATATATGGGGGCCTGCCTCCTGTGTCTGTCAGCCTTGATTTTCTGGATGGCACTACTTTTCTTGAGTGCCTCCTTGACTTTCCCCCAGGTGTCCTTCAAGGACGCCAAATGGTCATCCAAAGCAGGTATCGTGGTATCCGAAAATGTAGTCGGTAACATAGGAGGGTCGAAACCATAAACGGTGAAGAAAGGGGAATGTCCTGTGGATTCGCTCACCGCGCTGTTCAAAGCATACTCAGCCCATGGTAGCAGGTCTGACCAGTTATCTTGCTGTTCTGAGATAAAGCACCTGAGATACTTTTCTACATTCTGATTTGCACGTTCTGCTGCTCCGTTGGTCTGGGGGTGATAGGCCGAAGAGAAAGACAAGTCTATCCCCACATTCTTACAAAACCCTTTCCAAAACCTGGAGACGAATTGGGTACCCCTATCGGAGACAATCCCAAGAGGAATACCATGTATGCGGACCACGTGGTTAATGAATATGGGCACCAGTTCGGCTGCCGACGGTAGCTTACGAAGAGGAACATAGTGACCCATCTTGGAGAACCGATCGATGATCGTAAGTATAACTGTGTTCCCTCTAGAATCGGGTAA
Source organism: Leptobrachium leishanense (assembly GCA_009667805.1). Taxonomy (NCBI): domain Eukaryota; kingdom Metazoa; phylum Chordata; class Amphibia; order Anura; family Megophryidae; genus Leptobrachium; species Leptobrachium leishanense. The sequence continues at coordinate 35,898,934 of CM019063.1, forward strand.
CTCCACTATGAAGTCCATAGCTAAGTGCGACCATGGTCGTTCTGGGATAGGCAGAGGTTGGAGCAAACCAATGGGTGCTGTCTTGGGATTTTATGTCTTGCGCAAACCTCGCACACAGCTATGTAATCCTTAACATCTCGGCGCAACGTGGGCCACCAAAAGATTTTATTAATACTGGACACCGTTTTGGTGATTCCCATATGCCCGGACGTTTTATTATCATGGTAAAGGTTTAATATTTCTTCTCTTTCACATTCAGGTACAAAGAGTTTCGCGGGAGGTTTCCCTTCAGGGGCCGTGCCCTGCACGGTTTGTAACCTTTGCAACAAGGGAGACGAGACATTGATTGTGGTAGAGGCTATAATCCTTTCTTGGGGTACAATGGGATGCTGATCTTGGACGTTAAATTCGTAGGACTCATGTTGTCTAGATAAAGCATCTGCCTTAACATTTCTGGACCCAGGTCTATAGGTCAGTACGTAATTAAAGCTTGAAAGAAACAACGACCATCTTGCTTGTCGGGAATTTAACCGTTTAGCATCTCCAATGTATGTGAGATTTTTATGATCGGTTATGATAAGGATGGGGTCACTAGACCCTTCCAGTAGGTATCTCCATTCTGCCAAGGCTGATATGACTGCTAACAACTCTCTGTTTCCTATGTCATAGTTCCTCTCTGCCGGGGAGAGTTTCCGGGAATAGAAGCCGCATGGATGCAATGGTTTGTCGGGTGCCTCCCTCTGGGACAAGACTGCACCAAGACCTATCTCGGAGGCATCAACTTCCACTTGGAACGGCAGAGCCGGATCCGGATGTCTGAGTACCGGGGCCGTAGTAAACGCTTGTTTGAGTGCTTCAAAGGCTTGACTGGCTTGGGGTGTCCATTTCTGATTACCCACCCCTTTCCTAGTCATGGCCGTGAGGGGAGATACCAAAACCGAAAACTCTTTAATGAACCTCCTATAATAATTTGTGAATCCTAGAAACCTTTGGATGGCTTTAAGTCCTTGGGGTAGAGGCCAGTCTAGGATTGCTGTAAGTTTCTTAGGGTCCATCTGGAACCCCTCCGGTGTTATTATGTAGCCAAGGAAATGTACTGTCCTTATGTCAAATAAACATTTCTCTAATTTACAATACAATCCAACCTCCAACAATTTTTTCAGTACTATTTTCACGTGGACATGATGGGTTATGATATCAGGCGAGTATATCAGGATGTCATCAAGATATACTATGACAAATACTTGCAGGAATTCTCGTAAGGTATCATTAATGAGGTCTTGAAAAACAGCCGGCGCATTGCATAGGCCAAAAGGCATCACCAGGTACTCATAATGCCCACTTCTAGTATTAAAAGCCGTTTTCCATTCGTGTCCCTCTTTAACCCTTACGAGGTTGTAAGCCCCGCGTAAATCAAGTTTGGTATAAATATTGGCCCCCTTTAGGCGATCGAACAGTTCTGTGATAAGTGGTATGGGATAGGCGTTCCTTATGGTAATCCTGTTCAAACCTCTATAATCTATACAAGGCCGCAGGTCTCCCTCTTTTTTCGATACAAAAAAGAAACCTGCCCCTGCTGGAGAAGAGGACCGTCTGATGAAACCTCGTTCCAGGTTCTCCCTTATGTACTCCTCCATAACGTCATTTTCTTTTTGGGACAAGGGGTATACATGTCCCCTAGGAGGCATAGTACCAGGGAGTAAATTTATAGCACAGTCGTACGGGCGGTGCGGCGGTAGGACCTCAGTCCTGGACTTAGAGAAGACCTCTTTCAATCCCAAATATTGTTCAGGCACCTCTGTAGACAAGGGAGGGGCTGTGGCAACGTTGAGGCTAGCGATTACGTTGACCCTCCCCAGACAGTGCGATTGACAACGAGGACTCCAGTATTTGATGTCTCTTTGGACCCAATCAATAACCGAGTTGTGTTCTGCCAACCACGGAAACCCAAGCACGACAGGACAAGAAGGGGACTCAATGATTTGGAAACATATGTTTTCGTGGTGCAATACTCCTGTTTTCATACATACAGAAACAGTGTCGTGGGTGATATGGGGGCAGGATAGAGGGTTACCATCTATAGCTTCCACCATAAGAGGTCTGTCCTTGAGGACCAGAGGTATGAGACATTTAGCAGCAAACTGTTTATCCATAAAATTGCCTGAGGCCCCAGAATCTAAGAAGGCCTCAGTCTTAATGTGAACCTTGTCCCAGGTCAATGATATTGGTACCAGGATCCTGGACTTTTTTTTTTCGTTGTTTACGAAAGAGGCATAAAGAGACCCTATAACCTGGGTATTGGCTGGTCTCTGGCTTGCTCGGCCACTCTCACCCCTGCTCCCCCTAGGTCTCTGAGGACATTGAAGGCGGAAGTGGTCTGCCCCGGCGCAATAGAAGCAGAGTCCCTTCTCCCTTCTGTGAGCTCTCTCTGCCTCCGATATACCAGTCTTTCCTATCTGCATAGGCTCAACAACAGGTAGATCTGATTTAACGTTTTCCTGGTTACTGGAAGTAACGGTAGTTCTGGATGATAAGGGTAAAGGAGGCAAGAGCCTTCTAGGTCTATCCCTGGGGTGTCTCCTTTCCCTAATTTGATCATCCATAGCGATACAGAAGTCGATCAAATGATCAAGAGTCTCTGGCAATCTTAGAGGAGCCAACTCGAACATAAACGCGTCGTTCAGCCCTTCAGTAAAGGCCAAGGTTAGGACATCGTTCGGCCAGAGGACCTCTGAAGTCAAGGTCTTAAATTCTATTGCGTATTCCGCAACCCTCCTATTACCTTGTTTAATATGAAATAATGACCTCCCTGCATTGGTAGCCCTTCTAGAGGGGTCAAAGGTGCGTTTAAGCTCTGAAGTAAAACCCTCATAATCGTATATGATGGGTTTTTGTTCTCCCACAAGGGAGTAGCCCACAATAAAGCCTTCTCCGTTAAATGACTAATTAGATAGCCCACCTTAGCTTTATCTGACATACATGAGCCTGGGTTGTTCTCGAACAATATCTCTAGTTGGGTCAGAAAGCCCCGGCACAAGTTTGGTGTCCCATCATAGCGTACGGGTGCTTTCATACTGAGCCTGCATCCCTCAGGAGAGGCCGGACTGATCCTAGGCACTACTGGGTCTGGAGGACTTGCAGTCCCAGAACTAGATCGGTTTAACAGGGTCTGCAGGGCAAGAGCAATCTGGTCCATCCTATGGTCCTGCTCTTCTTGTCTGGCTGCAATACGAGTCAACTGATTAGAGAGGTCTGCGGGATCCATTGGCCCTGACGTAATGTCACGGATCCCCCTGATACTAGAGTGGTGGTCCCTATACGCAGGACACTCTCTACCCTTCCGATCCTTAGAGTGGTCGGCACGACTAGACAGACATAGGATGATACACAAGACCTTAGAACAATTAGCTCTTCCCAAGACCCTAACAACACAAGGGGTAGTCTGATGTGTGCTTAGGGTGCCACACAGACTGACCTCAATACCAGAATTAGAAGAGTTAATGCCAATACCAGGGGTTACGCACAGAATGGTTCGTTCGCCAGTACCAAGGATCATACACAGAGTGGTTCGTTCGCCAATACCAAGGATCATACACAGAGTGGTTCGTTCGCCAATGCCAGGGGTCATACACAGAATCGTTAGTTTGCCAATGCCAGGGGTCATGCACAGAATCGTTAATTTGCCAATGCCAGGGGTCATACACAGAATCGTAGTTTGCCAATGCCAAGGGTCATACACAGAATCGATAATAGCCAAAATATATTCAAGAGCTCTGCGGGAAGTAACTACCACGTCAGGGCACCGGCGTCTCTGTGAGTCTGGGCTTTAAACCCGGCGGGTCCGCGTCTCGCCGCCAGCCCCGCCCCCCGGCATCTCACGTGTGCGGAAGCGTCCGCAATATCACTCGGCGCCTGGCCAGCGAGCAGCGAGGAAGCTGCTGCCAGGCGCCGGGGGGGCGCGGGGGCCACCGTGACACAACTGCGGTAAATGTTACAGCCAACTGCGGTATAAACGTTACAGCCAAGTGCGGTATAAACGTTACAGCCAAGTGCGGTAAATGTTACAGCCAAGTGCGGTAAATGTTACAAGCAAGTACGGTATAAACGTTACAGCCAAATGCGGTAAATGTTACAGCCAAGTGCGGTATAAACGTTACAGCCAAGTGCGGTAAATGTTACAGCCAAGTGCGGTATAAACGTTACAGCCAAGTGCGGTATAAACGTTACAGCCAAGTGCGGTAAATGTTACAGCCAAGTGCGGAAAACAGAACAAACCGGATCAGCCTGAATCTCAAACGGAATGCAATTGGCATGGTAGACACAGCCCCCCCCGTAATGCAGGAGCCAAGAGGCCACCTTATTGAAAGTCCCCCCCCCGTAACGCAGGCTGAGCTGAGCCCACCATACTCAAGGGCCCCCCACAGTACTCAAGGGCAAGGCCCCCCACCCACGGTACTCATGGGCCCAGCACCAGCCCCACCCACGGTAATGCAGGCCTGGCTGCCATATTGGAAGGGCCTCCCAGCGGCCCCCATGATAACGCAGGCCAGGCTGTCTGCCAATATTGGTATTGAGACCCCCCCAATTTGATTTTGAACATAATTACCTGAGACTCAGGTGGCGACGGCGTGCTGCTGATGTGTGGCCTCAGGTCAGAGAGACAGCAGTGACTGTCACGGGCAGAGTCTGCTGCAGCGGTGCAGTGGTGGCGCCAGGCCCAGCTCCAGTCCGACTGTCCAGCTGAATCAATGATGTGTGATTTGCGTGATGATCCTCTCTCTGCTCTGATGTTGTGGATGACTGGGTCGGCTCAGAGAGGGTGAGAGACGCGAGTCAGTGGGAGGCAATTGGAGTTAATCAGTGACTCAGACTAGAGAGTAGACTGTCACGGCACGGGGGCCCAGCCAGGGCACGCCACGGATCGGGAGTCTGCTGCTGCTGCAATGTGGTGGCGGGTGTGGGTCACCTCACTCACGTCACGGGTACCAGACACAGACTGACTGACAGTCAGCAGTGACACACAGACAGTGTGTGAGGAGCGGGAGCCTGTAGGACTGGAGCGGAGGAGTCTGGAGACGCGGCCCGGGAAAGGAAGCATTCCAGCCGCGAGGAAGAGAAAGGCTGCGCATTAATTCCAGGCCGGCCCGCTCGCTGTCTCCTTGGCCGCGCCCACACACACATGGACACACGTGCGGGCGGAGGCGGAGCAGGCGAGCGAGCAGGGAGAGGGGACTGCTGGGGGAGGAACTTAATCATGATCAGGAACAGGAAAGGATGGAAGATCATGACGAGGCTATCATTGGAACGCGTTCAACGCGCGAGCCGATCGCGGCCGCTGCTGCCAAAAATAGTGCGCTACTGCGCTGGTCAAAATTAGCCGCCGAACTTCTCCCCAAGCAAGTGGGCCCCCTCAAGTGGCGGAATTGCCAGGGCCCGGTCGCAGTTGCGACCGCTGTGACCCATTGTAGTTCCGCCACTGGCATGAACAGACCTGGGAATAGAACATGTACCGTGAGGCTGTTTATGTGACTTGGTACGACCAGACCTTCTGTCTTGCATCGGATCATCAAGAGCAATACAATAATCAATCAGATTTTCTAGTTCTTCAGGCAAAGACAAAGGTGCTAATTCATTCATAACAGTCTCTGAAATTCCCTCAAGAAATGCTGTAACAAGCACTTCATTTTGCCACTGTAATTCTGCTGCTATTGTTTTGAATTCTATGGCATAGTCAGCAACTCGGTGGTTGCCCTGGGAAATACACCACAAGGCTCTAGCTGCCCCTGTAGCCCTTCAAGCAGGGCCAAATATATGTCTCAAATCATTCATAAATGCAGCATAATTATAAATCACTGGTTTCTTAAATTTCCATAAAGGGGTTGCCCACAGTAGAGCTTTCTCAGTCAGGTGGTTGATCACATAACCCACCTTAGCTCTATCTGTGGGACACATACCTGGATTTAACTCAAACATGATATCAATTTGGGTTATGAACCCTCTGCATAAACCAGAATTCCCACTGAAACACGTAGGTGATTTTAAACTCACATGAGATACTTCAGTAGCGATCATAGAAGAAACAGACACTGTTTGAGGAGCCTCATTAACTGTAGGAATGAAGGGTGGCGACGCCTGACCTACAGTTGTGTTCAAAATTATTCAACCCCCAATGCTGTAAAGGGTTTTAGGGAATTTAGTGACATTTGTAATTGTATTCAGAATGAAATCCTACAAGGACTTTTTAAAGAACCATATGCAACTAAAATGACATCAATTGGTTTTGTAATACAGTAGTAAATGTTTCTTTTGTGAATTCTTCATTGACACAATTATTCAACCCCTTAAAGACTACCACTCTGAAGAACAGAGGTTCATTCAAGTGTTTTCAATCAGGTATTGAAAACACCTGTGGATGTCACGGAGCAGCAATAAAGCATAATAAGCACCAATTAGGCAGCTTTAAAATGACTGATACTCAGCTCCTTCTAGACATTTACTGGTGAGGCAACAAACATGGTGAAGTCAAGAGAATGGTCCAGGAAGAAAAGAGAAGAGGTGATTACTCTTCACAGGAAGGGCAATGGCTATAAGAAGATTGCAAAGATGTTAAACATACCAAGAGAGACCATAGGAAGCATCATTCGCAAATTCAAGGCAAAGGGCACTGTTGAAACGCTACCTGGTCGTGGCAGAAAGAAGATGCTGACTTCGACTGCTGTGCGCTACCTGAAGCGTAGAGTGGAGAAAAGTCCCCGTGTGACTGCTGAGGAACTGAGAAAAGATTTGTCAGATGTGGGTACTGAAGTTTCAGCTCAGACAATACGGCACACACTGCGTAATGAAGGCCTCCATGCCAGAACTCCCAGGCGTACCCCCTTGCTGTCTCCAAAGAATAAGAAGAGTCGACTGCAGTATGCCAAAAGTCATGTGGACAAACCACAGAAGTTTCGGGATAGTGTTCTGTGGACTGATGAAACAAAATTAGAACTGTGTGGGCCCATGGATCAACGCTATGTTTGGATGAGGAAGAACAAGGCCTATGAAGAACCTTGGCCTACTGTGAAGCATGGCGGGGGGTCAATCATGCTTTGGGGCTCTTTTGCTTCTGCAGGTACAGGGAAGCTTCAGCGTGTGCAAGGTACCATGAATTCTCTTCAGTACCAGGAGATATTGGATGACAATGTGATGCAGTCCGTCACAAACCTGAGGCTTGGGAGACGTTGGACCTTTCAACAGGACAATGATCCCAAGCATACCTCCAAGTCCACTAGAGCATGGTTGCAGATTAAAGGCTGGAACATTTTGGAGTGGCCATCGCAGTCACCTGACTTAAATCCGATTGAGAACCTCTGGTGGGACTTAAAGAAAGCAGTTGCAGTGAGCAAGCCTAAGAATGTGACTGAACTGGGGGCTTTTGCCCATGACGAATGGGCGAAGATACCCGTAGATCGCTGCAAGACACTTGTGTCAAGCTATGCTTCACGTTTAAAAGCTGTTATAACTGTAAAAGGATGTTGTACTAAGTACTAAGATTGAATGTCACTTGGGGGTTGAATAAAACTGATAATGATGTGAGCACAGAAAAGACATTTGTGGTTATTTCATTATAAATGTTATGTTATATTTGTCTGACCTACACGTGCCTCTTTGATTTAATTGTAAGCAAGATGACTGAATGATCAAAATCAATGTCAAACTGGCCAAAACACTCAATTTCAGTGGGGGTTGAATAATTTTGAACACAACTGTAACTCCTTACGTTGATTCAGGAGTAGGCCCAAAGCCTGAGCAAATTGATCCATCCTATGATCCTGCTCCTCTAGTCTACGATCTTGCACCTCCTGTCTATGGAGTTGTTCCTCCTGTTTATTAATCAAGTCGCCTAATTTGGCCATGATTTCAGATAACTCTGCCAGATCCATTGGCCCTGATGAGCCAGCGGCACACCACCATGCCCAGACCCCCAGAGAGCACAACAGGGGCTGAGGATGTAACAGATGATGAGGTCACTGACTCCACCTGGGTGCCTGATCAAACAGAGGAGTCAAATGAGGAGGAGGCACAACAAAAATGAAGCACAACGTCCTCTATGACCAACCGTAGCCAGTCCAAGGCATCAGAAGTCAGAGCTGCTCAGGTGCAGAGCGCTGTGTCTCAAAGCACACGTGCAGGAACTCTGCTGTCTGGGAGTTCTTCACAAAATGTGCAGCAGACTGCAGCGTTGCTATTTTTCTGAAGAGGATATGTCTGAAGAGGATCAAGCATGGGAAAAACATCACACACTTGGGTACCACGTGCTTGATAAGACATATGACCACCTGCCACGCATCCCGTTGGCACAACACTTTGCATAGGTCCTCCTCCTCATCTGTCTCTACCCCCACTATATGTCCTGCCATGTCATTGCCTAAAACCTCCACCGACAGGGATGATGCTACAGTAATGGGTGTACCAGGTTCTTCCTCAGAATGTGACAGCATCCCGTCAGCTTCAGATTTACGAAGTCAGATTTCATTGCCCTAACTGCTGCAGCGTAAGAAAAACTATAGTCCCAACCATCCCTTGCACGGCGTCTAAATGCCAGCTTAGCAAAATTACTCACATTACAGCTGCTACCTTTCCAGCTGGTGGACTCTGCCTCCTTCCGTAAATTTGCCGAATGTGCTGTACCACAGTGGCAGGTTCCAAAACGCCAGTTCTTTTCAAGGAAGGCCATTCCAGCACTATACCAGCACGTGGAAGACAATGTTATGGATTCATTGGGAAAGGCAGTTAGCAGCAAGGTGCACATTACTTTAGACACGTGGTCCAGCAAGCATGGACAGGGCCATTACATTTTCTTCACAGCACACTGGGTAACTCTGCTTGCAGCTGGGAGGGATCCAGGACGGGGCTCTGTGGTGGAGCTTGTTCATCCACCACGCCTCCAGAAAGCTGCTTATATGAGGTCTGTCTGCTCCACCACCTCTTCCTCCTCCTTCTCTGTCTCTGGCGAAATGGCAGTTAAACCGACGCGTGGCAGGAGCTACGCAATGGCTCAAGCAAAAAGATGCTATATTGTGCTTGAGCTGGTTTGTTTAGGGGACAGGAGCCACACCGGGGCAGAAATTCTGTCAGCTCTACAGGGGCAGGCGCAGAGATGGTTAACACCACGCCAGCTTGAGCTGGGAATGGTCGTCTGTGATAATGGCAGCAACCTTCTCTCCGCCCTACGCCTGGGTAAGTTGACGCATGTACCATGCCTAGCACACGTCCTAAATCTGGTGGTACAGCATTTCCTAACCAGGTACCCAGGGCTGGCAGAGCTTCTCAGCCCGACCAGAAAAGTCTGCAGGCACTTCAGACGGTCATTCCCAGCAAGTGTTCGCCTGGCAGAAATTCAAAGAGAATTCCACCTTCCCACAAACCGTCTGATCTGTGACATGCCCACCAGGTGGAACTCGGCATTGGCAATGATGCAGCATCTGCACAAGCAGCAGAGGGCCATCAATGAGTACCTGTGTGATTATGACTCAAGGACAGGTTCAGGTCAACTTGTTTCCCCCTTCCCCTACAGTGGCTGATAATCAAGGATGCATGCACTGTACGGTCAACATTTGAGGAGGCAACGAGGATGGTGAGCAGGGACAGTGCATGCATCAGTGACACAATTCCTTTTGTGTTCCTGCTGGAGCGCACTCTGCGGGGAATTATAGATGTGGCACCAGAGACAGAGCAGCGGGAGGAAGACGACTTCGCTAGCTCTCAATGCCCCAGTCTTTACGCAGACAGCATTCCTGCGGGTCCTCAGATTAGACAGGAGGAGGATGAGGAGGAGGAATATTTAAGTTGTGGGGGGGCATTGAAGGTGGGGATTCCTCAAGGGAGGGTTTTGTGTCCCCAGAAACCCAAGGAAACCATGTTAAAGGAAAGGATTGTTGAACATCTAAAAACACATAGATTACAGGATCAGAAACAACATGGGTTTACCTCAGGGAGATCATGCCAAACTAATCTTATTGATTTTTTGATTGGGTAACAAAAATAATAGACACAGGTGGTGCAGTAGACATTGCTTATTTAGATTTCAGTAAGGCTTTTGATACTGTTCCGCATAGAAGGCTTATCAATAAATTGCAATCTTTGAGCTTGGATTCCAATATTGTTGAATGGATTAGGCAGTGGCTGAGTGACAGGCAACAGAGGGTTGTGGTAAATGGAGTTTATTCGGCGCAAGGTCTTGTTACCAGTGGGGTACCTCAGGCAGTGGCGACTCTAGGAACAATATTTAGGGGGGGCACAGTAGATACCGCAGTCAAAACTGGGGGGGCACTAATAATTTTCACCACTAAATCATACCACTGAATAAAACTAAGGGCCCTATCACCTGGTGTGAGCTAAAACGCCATCACTAAAGGAAAAATTACCGCGAGTCACTAAAACTTAGAACCTGACGACCTACTAACAGATCACCTTGTCTGCAGTAGTCCATGAACAAGGTCGTTTGGCGCACGCTAGGGAAACTCTAAGACCTGAGCTGAGACTCAGCGCTAATGTGGTTGTGAACAGGATAGAACTATTTTTTTTTCCAGTGCAGAGTGCCGGGCCATACCTATCCCCCGCCCTCACAAGCTTGAATATGAACACATCCAGTGAATAACCTCTCACTCCTGCATTATTAAAAGCCTCCAAGGTGGTCGTATCATCCATGTTTTGATGCACACATATATTAAGGCTGATGGACATTGCATGATAAATGCCACCCAGCAGCATGTAGAATCATTACACTGCATTTAATAGATCCAAAAGGAAGGCCAGGTGAGCGACAAAAATTTCCCTGCTGCAGCTTATAAATAATACATGTTCCAGGGCAAGACTTATTCATGTGTCCCTTTAAACATGGTCCACACGGTCACCCTAATAATCATACGCTTCCATACTATGAATCACCCCCAGCATAAAATGTTTAAAATTAGGCAAAATATTAGAATTAGGATATATGTGGATAAAGGATACATTTATAATAGAGCCTACTGCAACAGCAACGACAATGCGGACCAGATCCATTACAATGGTGTATGGGGCCAAGAGCCTGTGCTGCATTCCTTTCAATTGTCTGTTAATTTTGGGTGAAGATCTGTTTTTTCTAGGGTTTTTGGAGTTGGCACCAGGGTTGAGCAGTAGGTAAAATGTTGCAATTAGCTTCCCTCAAAAAATTAGCGCTGGCACCAAGTGATCTGAGATCTCTAGCTCTCTCCGTGTTAAATAAAGGACGCGGAAAGTATAGCAAGCTTGCAGTACAAATTGCTAATAGCAACGCACTAAGTAATTTTTCCCGTTTGTAGCGGGAGGTAAACGATCTGTTGGTCAGGCGCTAGACGCCATTAACCTGGCGCTAACGCAAAACCATGCGAACGCAAGGGTTAACCTACACCAGGTAATAGTGCCCTAAATAAGTATATATAAATAAGACTCCAAAACCCCAGAGTAATGTGACGCAGTGATGCCTTTTTATTGTACTAACCTGATACTTTATTTGCTGCAATTCGGAGGTTTTCGCTGAATGTCTGATTGCTGCTTCAGCGACTACACTTTTAGCAAATTACAGTGACCATTCGCTAAATAGGAATTCACTATATTTTCGGCAAAATGAATTCCCCCGAAATGTGACGAAAAGCAAAGGATCTAAAGATGATTAGACCCTTTAGATTCTAACTTCCATAATAACCCCTAAAATGCCATAAACCCAGGGAAATACAATAAAAATAATAAACAATGTGGCATTTAGCCTACCCCTTAACCCCTAATATGCCATTAATCAAGGTAAAACATGAAATGAATACACTGTCTCAGCATGTAGTTACCGATTAACCCCTACAATGCCATTAAACAAGGAAAAAATAAAATGTATACCGTGATGGATGAAGCCTACCCATTAACCCTTAATATACAACTAAACCAAGGCAAAAACTAATGTAATACACAATGTAATGTATAGTCTGAACATTCACCACTTCACTGCTGAGCCATTTCAACCCTATGAAAATGCTTAAGTTTAAGTGCCCGTTATTAATTAATGTTTTATGACTTTTATTTCAAACTGAATATGATCATGTTGGGTATCATTGGAAAGGCCAGAATCTGCCCTTTCCAATGACACCTAGATTGTCCATATACGTTGCACAGGGACAGAGATACAGTGGTCCGAATAAGTGTAGTAAGCTGGATGCTGATTTTTGGTGGGGGGCAAGGAATAACCTAGGGGGGGCAATTGCCCCCCTTGACCCCCTGTAGAGTCGCCTATGACCTCAGGGGTCAGTACTTGGACCCATTCTATTTAATATTTTTATTAGTGATATTGCAGAAGGTATTAATGGAAAAGTATGTCTTTTTGCTGATGACACAAAGATTTGCAACAGGGTTGACGTTCCTGGAGGGATCAGCCAAATGACAAATGATTTAGGTAAATTAAAAAAATGGTGGGAGCTGTGGCAATTGAGTTTTAACGTGGATAAGTGCAAGATAATGCACCTGGGACGTAAAAACCCAAGGGCTGAATATAGAATATTTGATACAGTCCTAACCTCAACATCTGAGGAAAGGGATTTAGGGGTCATTATTTCAGAGGATCTAAGGGTAAGTAGTCAATGTAATAGAGCAGCAGGAAATGCTGGCAGAATGCTTGGTTGTGTAGGGAGAGGTATTAGCAGTAGGAAAAGGGAAGTGCTCATGCCACTGTACAGAGCACTGGTGAGACCTCACTTGGAGTACTGTGTGCAGTACTGGAGACCGTATCTCCAGAAGGATATAGACATCTTAGAGAGAGTTCAGAGAAGGGCTACTAAAATGGTGTACGGCTTGAAGGAGAAAAGTTACCAGGAAAGGCTTAATGATCTTAACATGTACAGCTTGGAAAAAAGACGAGACAGAGGAGATATGATAGAAACATTTATATACGTAAAGGGAATCCACAAGGTAGAGGAAGGGAGTATATTTAAAAGGAAACAAAGTAGCAAAACAAGAGGACATAGTCTTAGATTAGAGGGGCAAAGGTTTAAAAGTAACATCAGGAAGCATTATTTTACTGAGAGGGTGGTGGATACATGGAACAGTCTTCCAGTTGAAGTGGTAGAGGCCAAAACAGTAATTGAATTTAAGCAGCATGGGATAGGCATAAGGCTATCCTAAACAAAAGATAAATCCAGGTAAAGTATCCATGTAATTGGGCAGACTAGATGGGCCGAAAGGTTCTTATCTGCCGACATTTTTCTTTTTTCTATGTTTCTACTACGTGGCTGGAAGGAGGTAGTGCATGATACGGTCATCCTCAGCGACCAGGAACAGTCGGAAGCTAATGCAACCTCCAACCTATGCTGCATGGGCTCCCTTAGCCTGCAAAGCCTGCTAAAAGGACCCCAGGATTCGTGCTATCAAGGAGAGGGATCATTACTGGTCGGCAACCCTTCTTGATCCACGATCAGGGCTCGAGCACTTCTCCCACAGCGGGAACGCTGCGGGAACGCAGCGTTCCCGCTGTGGCCCGAGCCCGAAAGGCTGGAGCAGGCGGCTGCCGCACATTGCCGGCGGCCGCATGCTTCCTGTTAGAATGGCCCGCTGACAGGAAGTGGAGCCGCTCGCCTGGCTGTTTCATCGATCCCAGGCGAGCGGCTGCACTTCCTGTCAGCGGCCGTTCTAACAGGAAGCACGCGGCCGGCGGGCGCAGAGAGGTGAGCTGGGGGCACTATCCATGAAACGCTGGGGGGCATTCCATGAGACCTGTCCTGGGGGCACTATCCATGAGACCTGTCCTGGGGGCACTATCCATGAGACCTGGGGGCACTATCCATGAGACCTGGGGGCAATATCCATGAGACCTGGGGGCTATATCCATGAGAACTGGGGCATTATCCATGAGACCTGGGGGGCATTATCCATGAGACCTGGGGGCACTATCCATGAGACCTGTGGGCATTATCCATGAGACCTGGGGCAATATCCATGAGACCTGGGGGCTATATTCATGAGACCTGGGGGCAATATCCATGAGACCTGGGGGGCATTATCCATGAGACCTGGGGGCATTATCCATGAGAGCTGGGGCATAATCCATGAGACCTGGGGGCATTATCCATGAGACCTGGGGACATTATCCATGAGAGCTGGGGCATATATCCATGAGACCTGGGGGCAATATCCATGAGACCTGGGGGCATTATCCATGAGACCTGGGGGCATTATCCATGAGAGCTGGGGCATATATCCATGAGACCTGGGGGCAATATCCATGAGACCTGGGGGCACTATTCATGAGACCTGGGGGCAATATCCATGAGACATGGGGGCAATATCCATGAGACCTGGGGGCATTATCCATGAGACCTGGGGGCAATATCCATGAGACCTGGGGCATTATCCATGAGACCTGGGGGCATTATCCATGAGACCTGGGGGCATATATCCATGAGAAAGGGGAGTTCAGTGGAGGCGCTAATGTAGTGTGTAAAATTAAGTAGTGCAGCCGACAAGGATTATAGCACAACACCTCGACAGAAATGTGCAAAATTGAGTAGAGCAAAAAAGGAGGGGATCCAAGTGGCGCAGTCTCTTCTGAGAGTGATCTATATATGGTAAAGTTTTCAAAGAGTGCACGGTCGAAATGACCTCTCAAATAGCTGTAACAAAATAAAACTGGGTACAGTAGTAGTGATGTACAAAATATGAAACAGATAGGAAACAGATAGTGTCCTGTTTGTTACAGTGGTTAAAATGGCAGTGACTGTCCTCATACAATCAAAAATGCATAAAGTGCATAAAAGTACATATAAAGTGCCGATGCAAACTGCAGAATAGTGCATATAAAGGTGCACATGCAAAAATATAAAGTCTCAAAAAAGAGTCTCGTTTTCCAATCCGTTTGTGAGAAACGAAAATATAACTCAGACCGTATGTTTTACGATGAAGGTGTCTACTGGGGTAATCTGGAGGTTTTTGAGTGAAGTCCTAAGGTCCGGTCCTCACCTAGGTCCTATAAGGCTCCCAGTTCCCAAAAAATTGGGAAGAAGGGGGAGAGGGGAAACAAAAAGAAGAAGAAATGGTGCAATATTGATTGATAATGGGTTAAGTGCCCAATGACAAGGGGACACTTACAGTGTATAGAGCCTCTCGTACCGGCTCTGGTGTGAAGTGCCTTGGGCCTAATCGAGGGTGGCCTCTGCCCTTCTTTGAAGTTGTTCTGGGGTAACCCTCTTTGAAGTTGTTCTGGGGTAACCTTTCACCCTTCCCCTTAGTGTTTGCACAATTATCTCAGATACAAAGAGAAGACATCTTCATAGCGCAATAAGCAGCCAATGATTAAAGGAATTAAGTGATGATCAAAAGCAAACTCACCAATGCTGGAGCCTTAGATTCCAGGCTCAACTTGTGGGCATATGGTACTGCTATGGTGGGTACCTGCACCTCTTTTCAGCGGCAGACAATCTTCTTGTAGGGAGAAGGAGACAAGGTGTATACAGCATAGGCTATAAAATAAGGCTCTCAGGTGAATGCAAAATGGTAAAGAAATAAAAGGGATTTATTGGTTTAAAAAAGCAGGGGGGTATCACAGATACGCGTTTCAGCTAACAAGCGTAGCCTTCATCAGTCCATGTGAAATAATTCAAAAATGGGGGATATAGAACACTCCACGTGTTTGTGTTTATGTAGTGAACGCTGAACTTGAATTTCCGGGGTTACTTCTGGGTTCTTGCGGTCACGTGGTGCGTGCCGCGTCATTGCGTGGCGGCCATCTTGGACGTGCGTTCCAATGGCCGGTTCCATGCGTTCCACACGCATTTGGTGCACGTTGAGCGGCAGCGTTGGGGAAAAATAGAAACATGATTCCTCTGGTGTTGGGGGAGTGGTCCCAAAGACATATGTGGACATTTACAAAGGATAACCAAGTGTGAAGGGACAGTTAATGTATACCAATGGTCACATTGCTGCATCAGTATAGACGTAATGCAAGAGGTGGCTTAATGTGATCATAAATAGAATAAAATACAATACATCCCATTGCTGGTAAAAAACATTAGGGTGCCAGAATGGCAAAGTGGCTTCAGTGAGAGGGGGTTACATATTAAAACGCAATATTAAAACGCAATATTAATGCAGACTAAAAAATAGATGTAAAAGGTCACAAAAAAGAATAGCGTTTAGGTAAAAGCATAAAAATGGATAAGATACATAAAAATACATAAAAACAGACCAATATAGTAAAGGCGTAATCTAAAATATAAAATAATAATAGTAAAAATGACGACTGGAGGGGATAAGTGTAAAACTCATAAAACCAAAATGGCAGATAATTAAAGGCACGATATGGCATTACAGATATATGTTAAGGTGCTATAAGGTGGTCAGATTTAATAAAAGAGGTACGTGTGAATAATAGCCCTTGGGTCTGGTGAATATCTAAGAGAGTGTAACAAGATAGCAAATAGATGGTTGATGGTCAGTGGTCAGTTGAGGAAGTGGCATAACTCGAAGTCGGCATTCAGGCCTTGCGGTTGGAGGGTACCCAGGTTAAAAATCCAGCTCATTTCCTCCTTTCCAATAGTTTTCTCAAAGTTACCGCCTCTCCAGGGTGCTTCGACTTTCTTAATCCCTATGAAGGTTAATCCCTCTGGGTTCATGGCATGTTTGCTTTTGAAGTGTAAAGGGACACTATGATTTTCATTCCCGTTCCGGATGTTCCTGATGTGTTCTGGAACACGTACACTCAGGGCTCTAGTTGTCCTCCCTACATATCTTAGGCCACACGGACATATTAGTAAATAGATCACATTTTTAGTGAAACAGGTAATTACGTCTTTGATTTTTATAGGTCCTGTGTTTCCGTCTATTTGCGTGATGATCTGTTTCTTGCTTCTAGTGTTGCGACAATTGAGGCAGTTCCCACACTGGTGAAACCCTTTTTGTATGCCATAATGGTTATTGTTCAACGGGGTCTTTTAAGTATGTTTCTGTGCTATTTTCATTTTGAGGTTGCCGGCTCCTCTGCAGATCATCCTTGGTTTTTCAGGTAGAATTTCTCTTAGTGATGGATCTTTTCTTAATATCAGCCAGTATTTCCTAATTGTCTTCCTGATGTATTGATTTTGGGCATTATATGAGAATATGAAGGGTACATCTGTTGCGTATTGAGTTCCAATTTTAGGTTTCTTCTTCAATAGATTGTTGCGTTCTATGTTTCTGACTTTATTTCTGGTGTCTTAGAGTCTGTCTGGGTCGTAGCCTTTCTCCAGAAAATCTGTTCTTAATTTTTCTGATTGTATTTCATAAGTGTCCAGGTCTGTGCAGTTTCGCCTTACTTTTAAGAATTGGCTTTTCGGAACTCCATCGAGCCACTCTGGAAGGTGGCAGCTGGTGGTTTCAATAAAACTATTAACGTCTACCCTTTTGAAGAAAGTCTCTGTCTTGATCATACCATCTTGGATGAAGATGCTTAAATCCAAGAAATTAATCCGTTCATGGCTCCATGTGGTGGTAAGTACAATGCCCCTTCTATTCCGGTCCAGTTCTTGTAAGAATGCCTCTAGGGTATGTATTCCTCCCTTCCAGATGAAAAAAATGTCGTCAATATATCTTTTGTAGCAAACAAGATTGTGTTGGTATTCGGATAAGAAGGATTCTTCCCAAAATGCCATAAACAAATTGGCGTATGATGGGGCAAAACGACTTCCCATCGCAGTCCCATTAACTTGCAAGTAAAAATCATCCTGAAAATAAAAATAATTATTCTCTAAAATTAAACGTATCCCCTCCAGAATAAAAACAATTTGTTCTGGTTGTAATGCTTCATTTTTCTTTAAAAAGTGTTCAGTGGCCTCTAATCCATTTTTGTGCGGTATGATGGTATACAGCGATTGGACGTCGCTTGTAACCAGGAGCAGGTCGTCTTCCCATCTTATGTCATTTAAAATATTTAAAATCTCCGTAGTATCTTTCAGATGTGCTGTAGTGCTAGTCACAAACGGTTGAAGTTGGTGGTCTATATACTCTGATAGTCTGCTGGACACAGAGCCTATCACAGAGATAATGGGTCTCCCTGGTGGTTTGAGAAGATCTTTGTGTATCTTAGGGAGGAAATAAAATACAGGTATCTTGGGGTATTCAATTTTCAGGTATTTAAATTCTTGATCGTTGAGTATACCTAATGTATGGCCTTCTTCAAGGTACTGGACAAATTTGTCTTGGATGTCTTTCCCCGGATTCTTATTCAATCTCCTGTACGTCTTTTCATCACTAAGAATTGTGTTGGATTCACTTTTATAATATTCGGCTGACATAATGACAGTGCCACCTCCCTTGTCCGCCGGTTTAATTTCAATTTTGTCGTTTGATGTCAGCTCCTTTAATGTGTCCCTTTCTTTTCTTGTTAGATTGTTCGATTTCGTGGATGTCTTAAATTTGCCCAAATCCGTCATCATCATCTGTTCAAAGGTGTTAATCTCTTGCGAGATAAGAGATTTAGGGAAGAAAGTAGATTTTTCTTTCAGATTTGTGTGATGATAGAATTGGAAGGTGTTGGGTCTGTTGATAGGGTTTTTTAAAAAATATTTTTTAAGGCACAGGTTTTTCTTGAACTTCTGCAGGTCGATGTACATTTCGAATAAGTTCATGTGTTTGGTAGGGGCATATTTCATGCCTTTTTTTAAAACTTTAATTTCTATGTCTGTAAGTGGAGTGTCCGTTAGATTAAAGATCCCTCCATCCTGCTGTGCTTTTCCCTCCTCTTTCCTTCTTCTAGTTCGCCTTCCTCTGCATCCTCGTCTCGGTGGAGTCTTTTCCCAGGTGACCATCCTCTCCTCAGGGTGGTGAGGTCCCTGTCTGTATTTTGGGGATTTTTGGGAAAATCCCCTTGTTGTTGAGGGTTCCTGTAGGAATCTCCCTCTTGTCTCAATGTATCATATCGATTCCTAGTGGGAATCGTATATGTTGGATGGTTTACATAATTATCTTCTCTCCTGCTTTGATTCCTATTCCAAGGTCCTCTGTAGGGACCTTGGTATGTCCGATTGGGTGGGCGATAGATGTTCGGGGGTCTATTATTGCTATATCTTCTCTTCGTATATTGAGGTATTTCATAGGTGAATTGTTCACTATAGGGTCCCTGGTGTTGATTATAGCGTCTAGTTGGTCTTTGTGGTAATGGTGTCCTTGGGATCATTTTGTGTAGTTGCTGTCCTTGTGTGGGTGTTGGAAGGTGTTGTGTTAATTCCTTTAATCATTGGCTGCTTATTGCGCTATGAAGATGTCTTCTCTTTGTATCTGAGATAATCGTGCAAACACTAAGGAGAAGGGTGAAAGGTTACCCCAGAACAACTTCAAAGAGGGATACCCCAGAACAACTTCAAAGAAGGGCAGAGGCCACCCTCGATTAGGCCCAAGGCACTTCACACCAGAGCCGGTACGAGAGGCTCTATACACTGTAAGTGTCCCCTTGTCATTGGGCACTTAACCCATTATCAATCAATATTGCACCATTTCTTCTTCTTTTTGTTTCCCCTCTCCCCCTTCTTCACAATTTTTTGGGAACTGGGAGCCTTATAGGACCTAGGTGAGGACCAGACCTTAGGACTTCACTCAAAAACCTCCAGATTACCCCAGTAGACACCTTCATCGTAAAACATACGGTCTGAGTTATATTTTCGTTTCTCACAAACGGATTGGAAAACAAGACTCTTTTTTGAGACTTTATATTTTTGCATGTGCACCTTTATATGCACTATTCTGCAGTTTGCATCGGCACTTTATATGTACTGTGGAGAAGCAGGTACTGCGGGCACAGCAACGTGGGTTTTCTAAGCGTTTTTTTATTTGCAGCAGCAAAGGGGTTTTCCACAAACAGAGAAAATAAACAACAAAAAAAAGAAATCCTATTCCCTATTGGGAGGCTAACTGACAACAGACAAACCTGTCTACTCCTGGGCCCACTAAACGGGTTCCCCCAGTAAAACAAAAACACACTTTCCAATATAACAGATTCCTTACTTTTTCACCACAGTCTCCAACTCCTTCCTCCTTCTGTCTCCAAACCCCTCAATGAACTGGAAGGAACTGAGACTTCTTATAGGGAAGGGTGGGGCAGCTGTGGTGAATGAGCAATCACTCAGTTAACCCTGAACTGGGAAGGTGGCTACTTCCAGCCTTCTACTCAGGTACCGGCCCTCACATAGCCTGCCCCGAGTGAACCCGTCACACATCCCCCTCCCCAGCGCAACACCAGGGTGAGAAGCGACCACAGCGGAGAGCCCATGGGCCCGAGACAGCGCATCGGCGTTGCCGTGGAGAAGGCCCGCCCTGTGCTGCACCACAAACTTGAAGGGCTGCAAGGAGAGGAACCACCGAAGGATCCGGGAATTGCGGTCCCGGTTACTGTGCATCCACCTCAGAGGGGCGTGGTCGGTGACCAGGGTAAACTGCCTGCCCAGTAAATAGTACCGTAGCATCTCGGTGGCCCATTTAATCGCTAGACACTCCTTCTCGATCACGGCATAGCGTTGTTCCCGGGGCAGCAGTTTCCTGCTCAGGTAAAATACCGGATGCTCCTCACCATCCACATACTGCGAGAGCACAGCCCCCAAACCAACCTCTGAGGCATCCGTCTGCAGGAAGAACTCAGTCCCGAAGTCCGGTGCCACGAGGATGGGCCGGTCACATAACGCAGAGCGCAGATCGCCAAAGGCCTCCTCAGCCTTACCGTCCCATCTCACCATATCGGGGCCTTTGCCTTTAATAAGGTCGGTTAGCGGCGCCGCCCTAGTCGCAAAATGGGGTATGAATCGGCGGTAGTAGCCGACAATCCCTAGGAAGGCCCTCACCTGTTTTTTTCTAAGAGGTTGAGGCCAATTCCGTATTGCCTCCACCTTATGGACTTGGGGTTTCACCGATCCCCTCCCAACCACATAGCCCAAGTACTTAGCCTCCGCCAGCCCAATAAAACACTTGGGGGGTTGGCTGTTAGACCGGACCTTCTGAACGTGTCGAGCACAGCCTCAACCTTCGGCAGATGGGACTCCCAATCCGTGCTATGGATGACGACGTCATCCAGGTATGCCGCAGCGTACTGGACGTGAGGCCTGAGCAGCTTGTCCATGAGCCGCTGGAAGGTGGCTGGGGCTCTGAAGGCCAAAGGGCATAATTCTGGTGAATAATGAGTAACGTCTGGGGTGGCAAAGGCGGTTTTCTCCCTGGCCCTTCCGGTTAGGGGTATCTGCCAATACCCTTTCGTCAGATCAAGAGTCGAGAGGTATCTGGCCTTTGCCAATCTCTCCACCAGCTCATCCACACGGGGCATGGGATAGGCATCGAACTTGCTGATTTCATTCAACTTCCTGAAGTCGTTACAAAATCTGGTAGAGCCGTCTGGCTTTGGCACCAAAACGATGGGGCTGGACCAATTACTGTGGGATGGCTCAATGACCCCAAGCTCTAGCATTTTCTTGACTTCTAGTCTGACTGCCTCTCTTTTGGCTTCTGGTATCCGGTAGGGTTTCAGTCTGATCGCTACACCGGGTTCGGTCACAATGTCGTGGAACACGTCATGTGTTCTACCCGGTACCGGTGAGAACACATCCCTATTCCTCTCGACCATTCGGTTGACTTCCTCTACCTGGCAAGGAGTCAGCTCAGGGGAAATAGCCACCCCCGGCTCTGGGGCCTGAGGACCGGACTGGGCATGGCCGGTCTGGGACACGCAGGCCTCTCTGTCTTGCCATGGCTTCAGGAGATTGACATGGTAGATCTGCTCCTTCTTCCGGCGGTCAGGCTGCCTAATCCTGTAGTTAACAGGGCCTGTCTGTTCCAGGACCTCATATGGTCCTTGCCAATGAGCCAGAAGTTTGCTTTCTGCAGTCGGGACCAGTATCATCACCCTGTCCCCTTGCGAGAACTGTCTTGCGGTGGCCTTCTGGTTATAGATATGGGATTGGGTCTCCTGTGCCCTTTCCATATGCTGGCGTACCAGGGGGATAACCCGAGCCATCCGCTCGCGTATGCCTACAACATATTGTATCGGGTTGGTTCCGGTCACTCCCTGCTCCTCCCAGGTTTCCCTGAGTATATCCAGCAGACCACGTGGGTGCCTGCCATATAGGAGTTCGAACGGAGAGAAGCGGGTCGAGCTCTGGGGAATCTCACGTATAGCAAACAACAAGTACGGCAATAACATGTCCCAGTCCTTTCCTTCCCTGTTAACAACCTTCCTCAGCATCCCCTTTAGGGTGCGGTTGAACCGCTCGACAAGCCCATCCGTCTGCGGGTGATACACGGAGGTCTTTAGCGCCTGTATCTTTAACAAGTGACACAGCTCTTTCATCAGACGGGAAACAAAAGGAGTACCCTGATCGGTCAGGATCTCTTTCGGGATGCCCACTCGTGCGAATACCTGAACCAACTCTCGGGCAATGTTCCTTGCATTTGCTTTGCGCAAGGGAACGGCTTCAGGATACCGAGTGGCATAATCCAGGATCACCAATATGTACTGGTGTCCACGTGCGGATTTTTCTAACGGACCCACAATGTCCATTGCGATCCTTTCAAAGGGGACATCAATGACCGGGAGGGGTATGAGAGGGGCTCTCAAGTGTGGCTTAGGAGAAGCCAACTGACATTCGGGGCATGAGGCACAGTACCGTTTCACCGCCTCATAAACCCCCGGCCAGAAGAACCTACGCAGGACCCGCTCCTGGGTCTTCTCAACCCCTAAGTGCCCTCCTAGCACATGGGAATGAGCGAAGTCGAGTACCTTTCTGGTCTGAGAGGACGGAACCACCAACTGTTCAATTTCCTGACCTCCCTCATGATGACCCGGTACAACAGATCACTCTTCAAAATAAAGTACGGATAACTCTTTATTGCCCCTCCACCGGCACCCCGTTCACCTCAATCACCCTGCTTCTCGCAGTCTGTAACAAAGGATCACTAGCTTGGTCGTTCCCAAAAACAGTGTTCCCGGAAACCCCTCCCCCTGAGTCATTCCCATCAGAGGTAGAGCCCCAGAGTTAGGAGCCTCATTCACCTCCTCACTCGTATGTGTTACAGGGACCCCCAATTCTGTCTCTGTCACCTGGGTGGCCACCCTTTTGAGATCTTTTGGCCGGGGTGTTCACCAGAGCCTCAGCCCGAGCTCTGGTAAAGCCGTGTTTGGCTTCTCGCCTCTCTCTGCGTGTTTTCCGGGGTTTAGGAGGTTTCTGACAAAAAGACGTATCGTGGAATGGGAACACCTCGGTGATGTCGTTAGTACCCTCATCAAGGTCGGCAGTGGCCGTACCAACAGATAACCCCTGCAATATGGTCTGAAAGTCCGGGAAATCCCTCCCTAAGACAAGGGAATAGGGTAAGTTGGGTACCACCACAGCTGGGACAGACCGTACCCTTGCCCCCACAGAGACAGCGACTAACGCCGTGGGATAACGAACGGTACTACACATGTACGCACAACACTCCCACAGTCTTATCTTTCTGTAAATTGGCCCGGCCCACCAGTTTGCCTGACACCAATGTTATGGCACTAACGGAGTCCGCAAGTGCCACTGCCTGTAGTCCGTTCAGCAGGACGGGCACTCGAAAAGTCTGAGTCCCTTCCACCAGGCCAGTCATACATATCAGTCCGCAGAAATTCCGGGGGTCCTCACCCAGCCCACACTGCATGGGCTCGGACGTGTTAGGACACCTGGCTCGAATATGTCCCAGTTCGCCACACTCAAAGCACTGTATCGAGTTCCTTTGGGGCTCATTCCCTCTTCGAAAAGTGTTGCTGTGGTCTGAGTAACGCACTGGTCCCCCAGGTGCTGGCAGGATTGCCGACCCGTTCGACCTAGTTGTGGAGCCGAAGACTTTTTGAGGCTGCTCCTTTCTATGGGTGGGGATGCTCCCCACACGACCTTTGGCGACCTCCTGGGCGAGTCCTCGAAGTCTTTTGCAGCCAGGTAGCGCTCTACTTGGGCCACCATGTCATCATAGGTACCCGGGTTCCCTTGTCCCACCCATTCACGGAGGCTGCGTGGGAGTCCGCGTAGGAACTTATCCAACACCAGGGTTTCCACTATCTGCGTGGGGCTTTGGTGCTCAGGCTGGAGCCACTTCCGAGCCAAATGCATTAGGTCGAACATCTGCGTCCGGGGTGGTGTCTTCTCCTCATACGTCCAGTTAGAGAAGCGTCGCGCTCTCACAGCTTTTGTCACTCCGAACCGGGCCAGGATTTCAGCCTTTAAGAGTTTATAGTCCGTAGCCTGGACTTCCTCCAGGTCATAGTAGGCCTTTTGGGCCTCTCCAATCAGGAAGGGTGCGATAATCCCCGCCCACTTGTCTGTAGGCCAGGCCTCCCGAGTAGCAGTGCGCTCAAAGGCACGGAGGTATTATTATTATTATTATTCTTTATTTATAAAGCGCCAGCATATTCCGCAGCGCTGTACAATAAGCACAGTATAGACAGGGTTACAATACATTGAACAAACTTTGACAAACAGTACAGGAGGAGATGAGGGCCTATTCCCGTAGGAACTCACAATCTGGGAGGGTTGGGGTTGGAAACAGGAGGAGAGGACTGTAAGGTGAGAGTGATTGATGATTGCGTCAGTGAGTTGGGTGGTAGGCTTCCCTAAATAGGAACGTTTTAAGGGAGCGTTTGAAGGAAGAGAAGTTAGGGGAAAGTCTGACAGTACGAGGGAGAGCGTTCCAGAGAGTGGGGGCTGCGCGTGAGAAATCCTGCAGTCTATCATGGGAAGAGGTGATGCGGGGAGAAGCTAGGCGCAGGTCACTGTTTGACCTTAGGGAGCGGGCTGGGGTGTATTTGGTGATTAGTGAGGACAGGTAGTGGGGAGCTGAGTTAGTGAGGGTTTTGTAGGTAAGGATAAGGATTTTGAACTTAATTCTGCAGTGGATGGGGAGCCAGTGAAGGGACTCGCAGAGGGGAGCGGCAGAGACAGAGCGGCGGGTGAGGTGAATTAGCCTGGCGGAGGCGTTCAGGATGGATTGTAGGGGGGAGAGGCGGGAGGGAGGGAGGCCAGATAAGAGATTATTGCAATAGTCGAGTCGGGAGATTACCAGGGCGTGTATGAGTTGTTTTGTGGCGACAGCGGTAAGAAATGGCCGAATTCTGGAAATATTACGCAGTTGGTATCGGCAGGAGGAGGAAAGAGACTTGATGTGGGGGATGAAGGAAAGCGCAGAGTCAAGTGTAACTCCAAGACAGCGAACTTGGTTTGATGGGGAAATGGTGATACCTCCACCGTGATAGAGAAGTCAGGAGGTGGGGAGGCATTGGAGGGAGGAATAAGTAGGAGTTCAGTCTTCGACATGTTGATCTTTAGGTGGTGGGAGGCCATCCAGGAGGAGATGCCAGATAAACAGTCACTGACTTTTGAAAGGACAGGGGGAGAGAGATCAGGGGTAGAGAGGTAGATCTGAGTGTCATCAGCGTAGAGGTGGTAATTGAAGCCAAAGCTGTTGATGATTTTGCCCAGGGAGGAGGTGTAGATGGAAAAGAGCAGAGGACCAAGGACAGAGCCTTGAGGTACACCAACAGATAGAGGCAATGAGGAGGAGGAGTTACCAGCAAAGGACACACAGAAGGACCTGTTGGATAAATAGGATTCGACCCAAGCGAGTGCAGTGTCACGAGACCCAGAGAGTTGAGGGTCTGTAGAAGGAGGGGGTGGTCAACAGTGTCAAAAGCAGCCGAGAGGTCAAGCAGGATGAGAATAGAATAGTGGCCGTGTTTTTTAGCAGTTAGGAGGTCGTTGGTGACTTTGGTGAGGGCAGTTTCAGTTGAGTGTAGGGGACGGAAGCCAGATTGCAGGGGGTCAAGTAGGGAATTGGAGGACAGGAAGAGGGAGAGGCGGTTGAAGACTAGTTTTTCTAAGAGCTTTGATGTGAAGGGAAGCAGGGATACAGGGCGGTAGTTGGATGGAGAGTTGGGATCTAGGGATGGTTTCTTTAGTAAAGGGGTAACTAGCGCGTGTTTGAAGGCGGATGGAAAGGAGCCAGTGGAGAGAGAGAGGTTGAAGATGTGTGTGAGAGCAGGGGTGAGGGAGGAGGAGAGGGGAGGAATTAGATGCGAGGGAATGGGGTCGAGCGGGCATGTGGTGAGATGTGAGGAGGACAATAAGGAATTGACTTCCTCCTCAGTGGCTGGGAGGAAGCGGCAGAGGGTGGCAGAGGGGACCTGTGGGAGTGGAGGTGGCAGATAAGATAGGTATGCTTCCACGTCATCCTCAGGCAACATCTTCTGAAGGTAGCAACTAGCTCGAATCCTGGTCTCCTGGCTAGGGGGTGCTTGCGTCGCCAAACCTCGTACCGTTGCTTGAAGCAGTTCGTGGTCAGCTTTCTGGGCCTCCATCACGGCCCCAATCTGTGCCTGTATTAGGCGGTTGCTCTCCTGCTGCGTTGCCGTGGCACATACCAGTGCTTTTAATAAGTCCTCCATTGTAACTGTGGGTTCTGTACCCTTGTTGCTACTGCCAGCGCACAGCAGGTACAAAATCCCACCGCTGCACCACTTGTGGAGAAGCAGGTACTGCGGGCACAGCAACGTGGGTTTTCTAAGCGTTTTTTTATTTGCAGCAGCAAAGGGGTTTTCCACAAACAGAGAATAAACAACAAAAAAAAGAAATCCTATTCCCTATTGGGAGGCTAACTGACAACAGACAAACCTGTCTACTCCTGGGCCCACTAAACGGGTTCCCCCAGTAAAACAAAAACACACTTTCCAATATAACAGATTCCTTACTTTTTCACCACAGTCTCCAACTCCTTCCTCCTTCTGTCTCCAAACCCCTCAATGAACTGGAAGGAACTGAGACTTCTTATAGGGAAGGGTGGGGCAGCTGTGGTGAATGAGCAATCACTCAGTTAACCCTGAACTGGGAAGGTGGCTACTTCCAGCCTTCTACTCAGGTACCGGCCCTCACATAGCCTGCCCCGAGTGAACCCGTCATAGTACTTTTATGCACTTTATGCATTTTTGATTTTATGAGGACAGTCACTGCCATTTTAACCACTGTAACAAACAGGACACTATCTGTTTCCTATCTGTTTCATATTTTGTACATCACATTTCAGACTGGGTTTTTCATTTCAGACTGGGTTTTTTGCCTTCTTTTGGATCAACAGCAGTAGGTTATGTGGGAGAGGCTGAACCCGATGGACGCATGTCTTTTTTCAGCCTATATAACTATGTAACGATGTAACTACTACTGTACCCAGTTTTATTTTGTTACAGCTATTTGAGAGGTCATTTCGACCGTGCACTCTTTGAAAACTTTACCATATATAGATCACTCTCAGAAGAGACTGCGCCACTTGGATCCCCTCCTTTTTTGCATATATCCATGAGAGCTGGGGGCATTATCCATGAGAGCTGGGGGCATTATCCATGAGAGCTGGGGCAATTATATCCATGTGAACTGGGAAAATATATCCATATAACCAGTGCCGTGTATATTATTCTGGGGGTCCAGTGCTGTGTATATTATTCTGGGGGGTCTGTGCCTGGATATATATATATATTATATATATAATGCGTTAGTCCAGTTGCCACAATCACGAGTATACCTGTACGTAGTGATACCTTTCACTGATCAGTATAGTTTCCAGTTTACACTCTTGAAAGCTTGTCTTTTAAATGTAAAGTTAACCCAATAAAAATGGTATCACCGGCTCGTCCGGCTATACTTGTGATATATATATTTTTTCTTCAGGTAATAGGGGTTGTGGAATTCGTGTGTGAGTTCCCTCACTTTTTTCCCAGGACTTGACCCCTGTTCACGATACAAGGGTAAGGTTGCAGAGCTCATCCTGCCCTCACAGAGGGAGGACAGGATGATACAACTTGAGGACGCTCTAAAGCAACACGTGTGTAACACCTTTCCAGGCACTGGTAGGTTACCAAGTGATGACACAGGTGCTTGTGAGGCTGCGGTTGATCAGAGGAAGAGCAGTGAAGGGGGCCGCTTGACTGATGCATTTTCCAATTTTTTAGTCCACGACGCCCAGGGACGTCAAATGTAGGCACCTATTGCCAGCGTCTTCACCATATGGTGCAGGACTACCTAGGGGCAAGGGCAGACCTGGATACCGTTCCAGCAGATGATCCACTGGCTTACTGGGTGTTGAGATTGGATCACTGGCCAGAACTTAGCCAATATGCTATGCAGCTACTAGGTTGCCCTTCATCCAGCGTGCTTTCTGAAAGGACGTTCAGTGCCGCTGGAGATTTTGTCACAGACAAAAGAGTGCGTCTGTCCACCGACTCTGTAGACCGGCTGACATTTATAAAAATGAATCAGTCCTGGATCAGCAGCTATCACTCCCCTGATGCTGATGTAACTGAATAGATCGGGGATCTCTTCTGCATTACCAAAACCTCTACCACTGCACTCTTCCACAATACCTCAGAGGGGTTACGGTGTGAAGGCACTAGCTGGCATCAAAGGCCCAATATTTGGGTGCACTGACGCGTGTACCAGATTCCAATCATTTTAATATTTGAATGCAGAGTCCACCCCTGCATTCTTCCACAATACCTCAGAGGGCTTACGGTGTGAAGGCACTAGCTGGCACCAAAGGTCCAATTTTAATACACCTGTTGTTACTTTCATCCAAAGCCTGCATAAGTTTCAACATAATTTAGCCAAAAAATCACTAAACTTGTTCTGCGTGTCCTAAAACGTTTCCTCTTTTCATACAGACTGCCGCCCCAAGCAGTTGTTAATGAATAGATTAAAGGAAAACCATTTACCATCATTTGAAATGTCATTTTTTTGTTTTTAAATGTTTCTATACATCCTAGAAATCCGCCACTTCAGGGGCAGGTTATGGGGACATCCTAGGCACAACATTTGAAGGAATTTTTCGTTTTTATTCTTAACCTTTATGTCATGGAAAAATTACTGTTCCTTCAAAAAGTTTTTTTTAAAACTTTTTTCCTTGTTTCCTGTCCCCCAGGGCAATACCCGGACCCCCATAACCTTTTATGGCAAATATCTTGCATATATGCCCTCTTGGAGGGCACTCTAAAAATCAAACTTTTGCGTCCCATTGACTTGCATTGAGCTCGAATCGTGTTTGAAAGGTATTTTAATATGATAGGTAGTATTGGAGTTACACTGGACTCTGCTCTTTCCTTCATCCCCCACATCAAGTCTCTTTCCTCCTCCTGCCGATACCAACTGTGTAATATTTCCAGAATTCGGCCATTTCTTACCGCTGTCACCACAAAACAACTCATACACGCCCTGGTAATCTCCCGACTCGACTATTGCAATAATCTCTTATCTGGCCTCCCTCTGTCCCGCCTCTCCCCCTACAATCCATCCTGAACGCCTCCGCCAGGCTAATTCACCTCACCCGCCGCTCTGTCTCTGCCGCTCCCCTCTGCGAGTCCCTTCACTGGCTCCCCATCCACTGCAGAATTAAGTTCAAAATCCTTATCCTTACCTACAAAACCCTCACTAACTCAGCGCCCCACTACCTGTCCTCACTAATCACCAAATACACCCCAGCCCGCTCCCTAAGGTCAAACAGTGACCTGCGCCTAGCTTCTCCCCGCATCACCTCTTCCCATGATAGACTGCAGGATTTCTCACGCGCAGCCCCCACTCTCTGGAACGCTCTCCCTCGTGCTGTCAGACTTTCCCCTAACTTCTCTTCCTTCAAACGCTCCCTGAAAACATTCCTATTTAGGGAAGCCTACCACCCAACTCACTGACACAACCATCAATCACTCTCACCTTACAGTCCTCTCCTCCTGTTTCCAACCCCAACCCTCCTAGATTGTGAGTTCCTACGGGAATAGGGCCCTCATCTCCTCCTGTACTGTTTGTCAAATGTTGTTCAATGTATTGTAACCCTGTCTGTACTGTGCTTATTGTACAGCGCTGCGGAATATGCTGGCGCTTTATAAAATAATAATAATAATATTTTAATTTTCTGTACCATTATAAATGTCCTGTAATTGAAATACGTACCATATTTCAATATGCATTAGTGTGAAATTCCCCCCTCCTTCTTGTTCCAATACAAGGTCTGTTCAGCTTTGTTTCCTCTCGAGGCTGGCCAGCGGGGTGATTAAAATAGATATCCTGTGTTAACTTAGAAATGCCCGCAAAGTTGATGTGACGTCTGATGTAGAAATGTATCTGCTCTGATAGGAGTGAGATATAACAGCCAATGTGGACTGGACAGGAACCTCTTTTCTAAAACGAACATTTCTATTGGATGTTGAAATAATAAACTGTTCTGACTGACCACGAGCTAGTCAGATGTTGAACTGCCATATCTCGGTGTGGTTGTTTCTATCATCTCGTCTGATCAGAGTTGTGCAGCACCTTACTTCATCTTTGATATTTGAGCAAGAAAACGGTCTATTGAAATTCCATATATGTGTAGAGCTGCTTTAAAGACTGTGTTCTGCTGCATTTAATTATTATGGCCACCAGAGGGAGACGGAGACATAGTGGACTATGTTGAACAAAAGCTGAACTACATCTACCATCATCCTTTGCGTGAGGACAGGAAGGGGGTGGGACAGAAGGAGGAAGGAGATCAGCGGCCTCGTGGAAGGAAAGGTCAGAGTGTGCGGAGCAGTGAAAGGTGGAGGACGCACGTGAGAGCTGTCAAGGATCGCGACCAGGCCGGAGCACAGACGCTGCCTCACTGGTGCTGGAGATCGGGACAGTGAATGTGCTGAAACCTACCTATGCAGCGCTGAGACGTCGGGATTACAAGCTGGTTACGGCTGGACCCCGAGTTAGGAGACCGCGCTGATCGATTGGGAGTGCAGGCGGTGGATCGTTGTTCTAGTTGCAGAGATTCGGCAAGCAGGGAGTGGATTCAGTGGCACAGAGTCCCACTACACAGCAGAGAAGATCCTTTGATCGGGTGCTGGACAGTTTCGTCTATCGGATGGGTGAGAGGCCTCCAGGCCGCAGTTAATAAGAAATGCACGCTGCAATATTGTTTAAATCTATGGGGCACCAACGGTGACTAGTCGAAGATTGTTTTGTTTCATTCACTGGCCAGTTGAATACAGTACCCGGGTACATGAGACAACACACACATACACAATCCTTTGAGCTATTATTCACGGGACTTACACTCCAGAACTGAGGGGGTTAACAGTTTCTTTTGCCGCCGCGTTTTTTTCCTGCATTACGATTTCTTGTCGTTCAAATACCATATATGCTGCTTTATTGGGATCAGTAAAGAATATAATATATAAAAATCCACAACAGTGCTGGTGCAGAGTTATTTCCTATTGCGGTGAGACTAACCCGAGGTTTATTCAGCGGCTCCTCTGGGAGTGAGCGCTACACGTGGGGGCTCGTTCCGGGATCCCAGTCTCTGTAGATACCGCAAATTAAGGGTTAATTATGGATCCAGACACTGCTGCCAAATGGTGTGAGGAGCACAATAGTCAGATAGGGTTGAGCATAGTCATGGACATTCCTGCAGACACTTGGGCAGAAGATCAGATTCGCCGGGCCGTGGCCGCGCTGACACCAGATCATCGGGGGTCAATTCTGGACATTAGAGCGAACCCAGATACTTCTCACACATATGTTCTTTTTGAGTGGAGAAAGGGTGTTCCAGTGTGTTTTCAGGGCGCGAGTGTGAAGCTGACCGACAAGGTGGAAGTTCAATTGATTAAGCCAAGAGCGCCACGTGGCAATTCCGCGAACGTTCCCGTGTCCAGTCCGCTGGCCATGATCGGGCTGTTGTGGAAATTTTATTATGTGGACATTATATTCTAGGATGTGTGTGTGTTATAAATTGTCATCTGTCTCCCTGTGTCGGATTTTAAACGGAGAAACGCTCTTACAGAGTGTACTTGGGTTTAAATCCAAACCAGCGGCAAAACCGTCAGTATGAAAACCTTCTCTTGGGTTTAGAGACGTGTTCTCAGTGTGTGTAGGCGTTTGGCGGTTTGTGAGTACTAAGCGCAATGCGCTGGGCTTCTTACCTCCCAATGTCTATGCACATTGGAGAAGTGAAGTCTGCATAACGAGAGATACGTATTATATCTCTGTTGCGGCTACGCTATCCCTTTCTGGATAGGGATGAGCTGTTCGGGTTCGGACGGTTCGGGGTTCGACCCGAACTTAGCCTGTTCGGGCGGATCGTGAACCCCGAACATTTCCGGGTGTTCGCTGCATGTTCGACCACAATGCATTTTCCCACTGGCCTGAAGCTCGTAATTGGCTACAGCCTTGCACCTGACCACAGGTCTGGTGCAAGACTGGTTCAACACTATGTCAATCACCGCTCAGAGTCCTGATTGGGCAAATTTTGCCCAATCATGGGCTCACAGAGCTAAGTCCCGCAGCACACTATATAAGGTTTCCACGCAGCGCTTCTGCACACATTTGAGAGGAGATTTCAGAGGAAATAGTTGTTCTGTGTTCTTACTGCCGGTCTGCCACGCTACTGGGGGGGTCTGGGGGGGTCTCATTTCGACCAAATATCAGGGAATTTAGGTGATGTGTGTCTTGTCACTGTGCCAGCAAGTTTTTTTGGGGTTTACAACTTTATTTAAAACATTTGTGAATTGAGGTGATTTTCTGGGTCTTGTCACACTGTGCCAGCAAGTCTTTATGAGTCTCATTTATACCAAATATCATTGAATTTAGGTGATGTGTGTCCTGTCACTGTGCCAGCAAGTTTTTTGGGGGTTTACAACTTTATTTAAAACATTTGTGAATTGAGGTGATTTTCTGGGTCTTGTCACTGTGCCAGCAAATCTTTTTGGGGCTCACTAATTTCTTTAAAACACTTGGGAATTAAGGTGATCTTCTGTGTCTCGTCGTCACACAGCCAGCAATTTTTTTGGGGCTCACTAATTTCTTTAAAACACTTGTGAATTAAGGTGATCTGTGTCTCGTAATACAAAAAGTACCACGCTGTATTTTGGGGCTCACTAATTTCTTTAAAACACTTGTGAATTAAGGTGATCTGTGTCTCGTCATACAAAAAGTACCACGCTGTATTTTGGGGCTCACTAATTTCTTTAAAACACTTGTGAATTAAGGTGATCTGTGTCTCGTCATACAAAACGTACCACGCTGTATTTTGGGGCTAATCTCTTTAAAACACTTGTGAATTAAGGTGATCTTCTGTGTCTCGTCACACAGCTAGCAATTGTTTTTGGGGCTCACTAATTTCTTTAAAACACTTGGGAATTAAGGTGATCTGTGTCTCGTCATATAAAAAAAAGTACCACGCTGTATTTTGGGGCTCACTAATTTCTTTAAAACACATGGGAATTAAGGTGATCTGTGTCTCGTCATACAAAAAGTACCACGCTGTATTTTGGGGCTCACTAATTTCTTTAAAACACATGGGAATTAAGGTGATCTGTGTCTCGTCATACATACAGTACCACGCTGTATTTTGGGGCTCACTAATTTCTTTAAAACATTTGTGAATTAAGGTGATCTGTCTCTTGTCACTGGCTGCCAGCTATCAGGGTGTCTCACTGAGTTATACCAGAGTTATTTAAATCTTTATACCAGAGTTGAATCAGAGTTCTGTATATTAATCTATATATCACTCACCATGTCTGAAAGAACAAAAAGGACAGGCAGACGCTTCCAGCCACAGATAAGAGGGCAAGCAGCCCCTGTGTCGGGAGGCTGTGTCTCTGGTCGTGGTGGACGTGGTGCATCCTCTGCAGGGGCACGCTTGTCCTTTCTAACTGGTGCTGGCCGTCTTAAGCAGCAGCAACATACAGAGGACTTGGTGGATTGGCTAACCAGGCCATCCTCATCATCCGAGTCCTCTGCCAGCCAGGCTTCTAGTGCTTTACAGTCCACCTCAGCTGCCAAAGCATCTAATGCAGCCTCCATGTCCACAGCTACTCCTGCCGTAGCCTCGCTATTACACACGGAGGAGTCAGCTGAATTGTTTGACTACAATGAGAGTGACATGCTGCTTGAGGATGCACAGCAAGTACAGTGCTCTGATTCAATCTCTGAGGTTGAGCAAGGGAGTATAATCAACCTAGAGGAAGGGGGTGCCAGTGATGACACACAAATAACTGGCACTCATGTTGCCCCAGCAGCTGCAGCATACTGCCAAGTTGGCTCCAGTGACGAGGAGATAGGGGTGAAGATGACATTGATGATGATGAGGTCACTGACTCCACCTGGGTGCCAGATCGAACTGAGGATTCAAGTGAGGAGGAGGGGCAGGAAGAGGAGGAGGAGGCACAGCAAACACGAGGCACAACATCCTCTGTGACCAAACGTAGCACTAGCCAGTCCAAGGCATCACATGTCAGAGCTGCTCCGGTGCAGAGCGCTGTTGTCTCAAAGAACACATGCAGGAAATCTGCTGTCTGGGAGTTCTTTAAGAACTGTGCAGCAGACCCCAGCGTTGCTATTTGTAATCTATGTCAGAGGAGGCTGAAGCGTGGGATAAACACCGGTCACTTGGGTACCACGTGCTTGAGGCGACATATGAACAAGTGCCACACATCCTGTTGGGGCAAAACTTTGCGTAGGTCCTCCTCCTCATCTGTCTCTACCCACACTGTATGTCCTGCCATGCAATTGCCTACAACCTCCACCGACAGGGATGATGCTACAGTAATGGATGTACCAGCAGGTCCTTCCTCACAATGTGACATCATCCCAGTAGCTGAAGATTTACGCAGTCAGATTACGTTGCCGCAGCTGCTGCAGCAAAAGAAAAAATATAGTCCCAACCATCCCCAAGCACAGCGTCTAAATGCCAGCTTAGCAAAATTACTCGCATTGCAGCTGCTGCCTTTCCAGCTGGTGGACTCTGCTCCCATCCGTGAATTTGCTGAATGCGCTGTACCACAGTGGCAGGTTCCAAAACGCCATTACTTTTCACGCAAGGCCATTCCAGCACTATACCAGCACGAGGAAGACAATGTTATCCAGTCATTGGAAAAGGCAGTCAGCAGCAAGGTGCATGTGACTTTAGACACGTGGTCCAGCAAGCATGGACAGGGTCGTTACATTTCCTTCACAGCACACTGGGTAACTCTGATTGCAGCTGGGAGGGATCCAAGACGGGGCTCTGTGCTGGAGCTTGTTCATCCACCATGCCTCCAGAAAGCTGCTTGTATGAGGTCTGTCTGCTCCACCACCACCACCTCTTCCTCCTCCTCCTCTGCCGAAGTGGCAGTTAAAGCGACGCCTGACAGGGTCTACGCAATGGCTCAAGCAAAAAGATGCCATACTGTGCTTGAGCTGGTTTGTTTAGGGGACAGGAGCCACACCGGGTCAAAAATTTTGTCAGCTCTGCAGGGGCAGGTGCAGAGATGGTTAACAACACGCCAGCTTGAGCTGGGAATGGTCGTCTGCGATAATGGCAGCAACCTTCTCTCCGCCCTACGCAAGGGTAAATTGACGCATGTACCATGCCTAGCACACGTCCTAAATCTGGTGGTACAGCGTTTCCTAACCAAGTACCCAGGGCTGCCAGAGCTTCTCATCCAGGCCAGAAAAGTCTGCAGCCACTTCAGACGGTCATTCCCAGCAAGCGTTCGCCTGGCAGAAATTCAGAGAATTCCACCTTCCCACAAACCGTCTGAGCTGTGACATGCCCACCAGGTGGAACGCGACATTAGCAATGCTGCAGCGTCTGCACAAGCAGCAGAGGGCCATCAACGAGTACCTGTGTGAGTATGGCACAAGGACAGGTTCAGGTCAACTTGTTTTTTTCCCCCCCGCAGTGGCTGATGATCAAGGATGCATGCACTGTACTGTCACCATTTGAGGAGGCAACGAGGATGGTGAGCAGGGACATTGCATGCATCAGTGACACAATTCCTTTAGTGTTCCTGCTGGAGCACACTCTGCGGGGAATTATAGATGTGGCTGTAGAGGCAGAGCAGCGGGAGGAAGAGGAGGCCTTCCCTAGCTCTCAAGGCCCCAGTCTTTCCGCAGACAGCATTCCAGCAGGTCCTACTCAGATCAGACAGGAGGAGGATGAGGACTATTTAAGTAGTGGGGGCATTGAAGGTGGGGATTCCTCAAGGCAGGGTTTTGTGTGCCCAGAAACAGAAGGGCTTGTGCTTGGCTGGGAGGAGGAAGTGCATGATACGGTCATCCTCATTGACCAGGAAGACTCCGCAGCTAATGCCACCTCCAACCTACGCTGCATGGGCTCCCTAATGATGCAAAGCCTGCTAAAGGACCCCAGGATTCGTGCTATCAAGGAGAGGGATCATTACTGGTTGGCAACCCTTCTTGATCCACCATACAAGGGGAAAGTTGCAGAGCTCATCCTGAGCGCACAGAGGGAGCACAGGATGACAAAACTTGAGGACGCTCTAAAGCGAAACTTGTGTAACACCTTTCCAGGCACTGTTAGATTACCAAGTGCTGACACACGTGCTTCTGAGGCTGCAGGTGATCAGAGGAATAGCGGTGAAGGCCAGGGCCGCTTGACTGATGCATTTTTTAAAAATTTTAATCCTCGACGCCCAGGGACGTCAAATGTAGGCACCCATTGCCAGCGTCTTCACCATATGGTGCAGGACTACCTAGGGGCAAGGGCAGACCTGGATACCTTTCCAGCAGATGATCCACTGGCTTACTGGGTGTTGAGATTGGATCACTGGCCACAATTTAGCCAATATGCTATGCAGCTACTAGGTTGCCCTGCATCTAGCGTGCTTTCCAAAAGGACGTTCAGTGCCGCTGGAGGTTTTGTCACAGACAAAAGAGTGCGTCTGTCCACCGACTCTGTAGACCGGCTGACATTTATAAAAATGAATCAGTCCTGGATCAGCAGCTATCAATCCCCTGATGCCGAAGTAACGGAATAGATCGGGTATGTCTTCTGCATGCACAAAACCTCCAGCACAATACCACAAAAGGGTTACGGTGTGAATGCACTTGCTGCCATGAAAGGCACAATATTTGGCTGCACTGACGCCTGTGCCAGATTTATATCATTTAAATTTTTTGAACAGCAGGGTCCACCCCTGCACTCTTCCACAATACCACAGAGGGGTTACTGTATGATGATACCTGCTGGCCTGCCATTAAAGGCACAATATCTGGGTGTACTGATGCCCATTACCAGATCAAAAACTTTTCAATATAGGACCACATGGTCCACCCCTGCACTCTTCCACAATACTACAGAGGGGTTACTGTATGATGATACTTGCTGCCCTGGCAGTCTTGCACCAAAGGCAGAATATCTGGGTGCACTGACGCCTTAACCAGATGCATATCTTTTTAATATAGGACCGCAAGGTCCACCCCTGCACTCTTCCACAATACTACAGAGGGGTTACTGTATGAGGATACTTGCTGCCCTGGCAGTCTTGCACCAAAGGCAGAATATCTGGGTGCACTGACGCCTTAACCAGATGCATATCTTTTTAATATAGGACCGCAAGGTCCACCCCTGCACTCTTCCACAATACTACAGAGGGGTTACTGTATGAGGATACTTGCTGCCCTGGCAGTCTTGCACCAAAGGCAGAATATCTGGGTGCACTGACGCCTTAACCAGATGCATATCTTTTTAATATAGGACCGCAAGGTCCACCCCTGCACTCTTCCACAATACTACAGAGGGGTTACTGTATGAGGATACTTGCTGCCCTGGCAGTCTTGCACCAAAGGCAGAATATCTGGGTGCACTGACGCCTTAACCAGATGCATATCTTTTTAATATAGGACCGCAAGGTCCACCCCTGCACTCTTCCACAATACTACAGAGGGGTTACTGTATGAGGATACTTGCTGGCTTGGCACCAAAGGCACAATATCTGGGTGCACAGATGCCTTAACCAGATGCATATCTTTTCAATATAGGACCACATGGTCCACCCCTGCACTCTTCCACAATACCACAGAGGGGTTACTGTACTTGCCTGGCACTAAAGGCACAATATCTGGGTGCACTTTCATTGACGCCTGTATCATATTCATATCCTCAGAGGGGTTACGGTGTGACGGCACTGTTGCCGACGCTAAAAGCCCAATCTTAAAGCACCTATTGTTACTTTCATCCAAAGCCTGCATAAGTTTCACAATAATTTAGCCCAAAAAAACACTAAACTTTTTCTGCGCGTCCTAAAATGTCTTTTCATACAGGATGCCGCCCCAAGCAGTTGTTTATGGATAGATTAAAGGAAAAGCATTTACGTCATATGAAACGTAATTTATTTGTTTTTAAGTGTTTCTATACATCCTAGAAATCCGCCACTTCATGGGCAGGTTATGGGGACCTCCTAGGCACGATATTTGAAGGAATTTTTTGTTTTTATTTTTAACCCTTATTTCATGGAAAACTCACTGTCCCTTTAAAAACGTTTTTTTTAAAACTTTTTGTCCTGGTTTCCTGTCCCCCAGGGCACTACCCGGACCCCCATACACCTTTTATGGCAAATATGTAGCATATATGCCCTCTTGGAGGGAACTCTAAAAAACCGAATTTTCAGCCCCATTGACTTGCATGGGGGTTCGGGTTCGTTCCCGAACAAATGGGAAGTTCGGGTTCGGGCTCGAACCGAACTCGGGGAGTGTTCGGCTCATCCCTATTTCTGGATACATACCTGCTTTTAAGACATTTAAGCCATGTCTGTACACTCGTACCGTGTACTGACAATAGCTGTAATGTCTCCGCAGATATATGTCGCAAATCCATAAGAACAAGTAGACTGATCTTCACTTAATACTGATCAGATTTGATCAGTATTGAATGGGGTCCATACTGACAGTGATGGGGATGGTCGGACAAACATGGCTGACGGGTACAATGTCCATTACTCAGGGATGAGTCATGTACAGGGGGCTGGTCGGTCATCCCAGTCCACTCCCCTGTCTTTTTGATATGTAAATGTAATTACCGGTTTTACTGGTTCCTGATTGTAAAGCCAGTTAGCCACTGGGCGTTGTCCTATTGTCTAATAAATTAAGCGGACAAGGGGCTCTGAGCCCACTTGGCCAGAGGATTTCCAGCTTGAAGCAGCGTTTCTGTCTGATTCTTCCTGGGATAGAGAAGTACTTCATGCCTTATACAGAAAGAACTGAATATAGCGTGTTTTTTTATAGCGACGGATTTGTTTGTACTGGGCGCACTTTAATACTGAAGTGTACCTTTTTAGTGCACCAGGACTTTGTGGGCAAAGACCAAACTTTCCATAACAATTGGCGAGCCTTGTATTTAGGAGCAGACGCGGATTCCAGAGCAGCTTGCCAAAGGAGGGAGATTGTCAGTTATTGTCTGTGCACGGTACAAGTGCCCAGACAAGGCTTAAATGTCTTAAAAGCAGGTATGCCTCTAAACCCAAAGAAGGTTTTCATACTGACGGTTTTGCCGCTGGTTTGGATTTAAAACCACATTCAAATCCAACACAGGGAGACAGATGACAACTTCTAAAAACACACACATCCTAGAGTATAATGTCCACATAATAAAATTTCCACAACAATACTCACCTTACCGTCTCATGTTCGGAAGAGAAGCTCGGCTGCCAGTTGATTTGGCATGTGGACTATCTCTTGATCAGATATCGGTAGCCTCTCACAAAAATTATGTGGACTCTGGAAAAATTTGGCTTCTGCATTTGAGCAGGCTCGCTTGACTTCAGAAGGCCGAGAACAGAGAAACAAGCAAAACTATGACTTGAAAGTTCGTGTACAGGATC
Organism: Leptobrachium leishanense; assembly: GCA_009667805.1. Classification (NCBI taxonomy): domain Eukaryota; kingdom Metazoa; phylum Chordata; class Amphibia; order Anura; family Megophryidae; genus Leptobrachium; species Leptobrachium leishanense. Next base: position 35,938,595 of record CM019063.1, read on the forward strand.
TACAACCCGGTGATAGGGTTTTGTTGAAGAACTTCGGTGTTTCTGCAAGGCACAAGCTGGTGGATAGATGGAGTTCTTAAGTTTACATTAATGGAAAAATGTGGTGACAGTCCGCGCTTCCCTCTTTTTTTTCCTCTTCCCTTTCCTTTTCTCCCCCTAAAATCTTGGTCGAGGATCTTCTTTAAGCAGTTAATTGCTTTCTTTTATGCAGTCCTCAATTCTCAAGATATATGGGGATAGAAATGAGAAACATAGTGTGATCCATAAAGACACATCCAAGTCCCCAAAATACAATAGTTCAACTCACATTTGGAGGTGTCATAAATCAGACACTAGATGTATCTCACAACCGATATTTTTAGGAGATATCGGGCTCCCCTTTTCCTCCTCTGTCCGATGATGTTGCTCCAAATGGAAAAATAAGGTTGCAGGATATCGATGAACAAAATTAAAATTTATTAAAATTTAAAATTTATTCCATAAAACAATAAATAGACAGAAACCAATACGCGTTTCGCGATGCATTCGCTTCATCAGTTGGCATGTAAATCAATTCCTTCACAATCTCCTGCAACCTCCTTATATACCCTTTAAAATATGTTGTGATTGAGTGGGAAACGCCCGTTCTCCCTTCCCTCAAAATTACAATTACTCATTCTGCACCTGCGTGTTACTCATTACAATTACAATTACTCATTCTGCACCTGCGTGGGGCATTCCAAATATCAGATCAACCCAAAAGATGGTGGTGATACATCTCGTAGTGCCCTCTTGTATGTTCCTTTTAAGATCTCTAGTGTTTAAACTCCTAAAGTTTCTGCTCCACCTTCTTTCTACCCACAAGGCTTATTATTATCTACCTTCATGTCCATCCCTAAATAGGTTATTCTGCAATTCTAGATATATATGTATTGCCACACTATTGGAAATCCAATAATTGTGCTCTATATCAATATTTTACCGTGATGGAAAAAATCTCACACAAGGGGGAGTGTGGAACTTTTTCCATCCTCTGTCCAGAATTCCCCTGAAATCCTCTGCGTGAGATGCTGATTTTTAAAGTGCTAAATTTATAGTGCCTTCTGCAAAATTTAATATGCTAATCTTAATTAAATGTATATGAATACTATTATCAGAACTGAAAATTTAATTCCTTATATGCGCAAAGAATTTATAATGTCATTCAATAAAGTGCTCTCTTTAAAGTGCTACTCTTACAATGTTGTATACCGAATTAAAACTAATCCATATGTTTCTATACCCCTATACAGAGTGCTAATGTGTAAACCGAAATAAAGTGCTTGTGCCTACCTAACAATATGCCTATTGGGTGATGGTTAATTGATACATTAGTGTCAAACACATTATAACCTCCATATTCAATACATATTTGGTTACAGTGTATCCTAGTTCATACAAACATCTTCAGTACACCCTTCTAAATGGATATTTTATAAATACACAATTCTAATTAATATAATACAAACCTCATTTTGTAAAACCTTTATGCAATGATTTGTGAACTTCCTAATATGCAGTTTTGACCTATTCTAAAAAGTGGCAGACCTCAAAATCCTGATTCAAACCCCTAGGTGCTAGTGTTTTTAAATTATATATCCATCTCATCTCTGTCCTATTAATTTTATTGATGAAATCCCCTCCTCTCCATTCCTTTTCTACTTGCTGGATCGCCAGAAATTTTGTCCCATTAGGATCTTTATTATGTTTATCTTTATAATGTTGAGGTACAGTATGTGAATCTACGCCTTTTCTAATATTATTCAAATGTTCGCGAATGCGAACATTCAAGCTTCTTGTTGTGCGACCAACATACATCTTCCCACACGGACAAATTAAAATATAAATAACATTTTTTGAAAAACAGGTGAGTGTGTCGTATATCTTGTATCCTTCTCCGGACATACCATTGAACTCTTTTATATGTCTTTTTTGGTTCCCTGTTGTTCTACATGCAAGACAATTCCCACATCCATAAAAAACATTCTCTAAACCAAAATGGTTTTTTTGTTTCCTGCTTCTCAAATGGCTGCTTACTACACGATTTTTGATGTTTTCAACCCCTCTAAAGATAATGGTAGGAGAATTCCCCAATATCTGGCGAAGGTCCTCATCCTTGCGAAAGATGGGCCAATACTTTCTAAGGATTCTTTTAACCTCCTTATGTTCACTGCTGTATTGACAAATAAAAGGAACCTTATTACTCAATCCTCCCTTCGATGTTTTTTTCTTATTGAGAATTTGTTTCTGATTTATTTGTGACACCTTTTTTCTCACTTCTTCCAGAACCTGACCATCATAGCCTTTTTCTTCAAATTGTATTTTCATCGTTTCAGATTGGGTGTGAAATTCCGCGTCCTCAGTACAATTTCTTTTTAACCTAAGGAATTGTCCCTTCGGAACACCTTCCAACCATTGCCAAAAGTGGCAACTTGTCTTCTCTATGTAGCTATTTACGTCTACATTTTTAAAGTGGGTTCTAGTTTTAATCCGAAGGTCCTCAATATAGATCTCTAAATCTAGAAAGCTAATATCTGATTGACTAAAATGACTATCAAGTCTGATTCCCCAATCATTTTGGTTTAAAAACTCCAAAAAACAAACGAGGTCTTCTTCCGATCCTTTCCAGATAAATATGATATCATCAATGTAGCGTTTGTAAATTAAAATGTTCTTATCCCACTCATGCTGATCTTTAATCCAAGTTTTTTCCCATAAGGCCATAAACAAATTGGCGTAACTGGGTGCTATTTTGCTCCCATAGTGGTTCCCATTAGTTGTAGAAAATATTGGTCATCATACCAGAAAAAATTGTTCTCCAAAATGAGGGTAATTCCTTCCACAATATAATCTATTTGATCTTTCTTAATCTCCCCGTCTTCCAGGAGCATTGTTCTTGTTGCTTCACAACCCCTATTATGCGGAATGTTTGTGTACAGGGATCGTACATCACATGTAACGAGAAAGAATTTTTCTTCCCATACCACAGATTCCAGGCTTCTAATAATATCACCAGTATCTTTAAGATAGGAGGGGATCCTTTTAACAATTGGTTGGAGGAGGTGGTCCAAATATTCAGCTATCTTACTCGAAACGGAATTGATCCCCGATACAATTGGTCTTCCTGGGGGCCTCTCCATATTCTTATGGATCTTAGGTAAGTGATAAAAAACAGGTATCCTTGGATGTTTCACTGTGAGATAGTCCGTCTCCTTATCATTTAGGAATTCCCTTTCCTCCCCTTTTCGAATAAAATCATCAAATTTCTTTTTTATTCCTTCTAGGGGATTGTGCGGTATCCTTTGATAGACCCCTATATCGTTAAGGATTCTGGATGATTCTTCATGGTAATCCTCCCTATTCTGAATGACAATACCCCCCTTTTTGTCAGCCGGTTTTATTACTATTTTTTTGTCATCCGCCAGTTCTTTCAAGGCTCTTTTCTTCTTTGGTTAAATTATGTGACTTCTTTGGTTGGATTTTTTCCATCTCGTCTAGCACCATTGTTTCAAAGGTTTTTATCTCTTTACTGATGAGGTGTCTGGGATAGAAATGTGACCTCTTCTTCAGCTCTGTGTGTTTCCATTCATCATTTTCGCTTACTATTTGTCGAGTGACAGGATCTTTCATGAAGTACTTTTTTAGGCTCAATGATCTTTTAAATTTTTGTAAATCAACAAAAACTCCAAATTTGTCAATTTTTTTCGTAGGTGCAAACTTCAATCCTTTATTAAGTACTCTTATATGTTTTTCTTCCAAGGTCTTTCTACTTAGATTGAAGATACCCTGTGGGGTTATCTTCTTTCTCTCTTGTTTCTTCCTTCATCTATGCAGTGCTCTCCTTCCTCGCTTTCCCCTCTTTCTGGAGCTCTTTCTTTAATGGGATACCGTGTTCTTGATTTTCCTGTGTTCTTAGAATTCCCATTCGTCCTTTTGGGCTTCTCAATCTCTGACGGGGTTCCTCTCTCACTACTAGGACTTCTGTATCTGACCCTTGGTCTGCTCCCTTGAAAATCCTCGTTGCTATTGTACCTCTCCCTGTGTCTACCCCCCCGGAAGACTTCATTATAATCGTGATCCTCCAGTGTATCATATCTATTTCTGGTTGGGATAGAATATCCTTGATCATATTTTCTTTGGGTACTTCTTCGATCCTGACCTCTTCCAGCATACTGGCAGGGATTTCTTTCCCCTTTTCGTTCCCTTATATTATTGATTAGGTGGGAAGCACTTTTGAGGGGAGGGGGGGAATTCTTCTCTTCCCTACTTCGTTCATTCCCTTGACAGACCGCAGTTTGCACTATTGTATTCTGGATATGGTCATCTTGATGGGAACTGTTTCGTTGTTCTTTTAGCTCTACATTCCTCCCAGGTGTCCATCCTTGTCTCCTTTGTTGATAATAGGGTTCCCTTCTTTCTCTATTATAAGAGAATCTCCTATTCCTATAGGTACTATGTTTATAGGTGTTCTCTTGAGTGTCAGCCCATCCACGTTGGGGTGGTGGAGGGCGTGAGTCCAATTTCCAGACATCACCCCTAGCATAATCATTTTTATCCCTAATGTATTTAGAGGTCTTTCTTACAGTGATATCTATTTCTAACTTCTCCAATTTTTCCTCCATCTGTTCCACCACCATTTTCATCTTTTCCGGATCTAATATTGACTCTAACTCTAAAAGTTAGAGTCAATATTAGATCCGGAAAAGATGAAAATGGTGGTGGAACAGATGGAGGAAAAATTGGAGAAGTTAGAAATAGATATCACTGTAAGAAAGACCTCTAAATACATTAGGGATAAAAATGATTATGCTAGGGGTGATGTCTGGAAATTGGACTCACGCCCTCCACCCCAACGTGGATGGGCTGACACTCAAGAGAAACACTATAAACATAGTACCTATAGGAATAGGAGATTCTCTTATAATAGAGAAAGAAGGGAACCCTATTATCAACAAAGGAGACAAGGATGGACACCTGGGAGGAATGTAGAGCTAAAAGAACAACGAAACAGTTCCCATCAAGATGACCATATCCAGAATACAATAGTGCAAACTGCGGTCTGTCAAGGGAATGAACGAAGTAGGGAAGAGAAGAATTCCCCCTCCCCTCAAAAGTGCTTCCCACCTAATCAATAATATAAGGGAACGAAAAGGGGAAAGAAATCCCTGCCAGTATGCTGGAAGAGGTCAGGATCGAAGAAGTACCCAAAGAAAATATGATCAAGGATATTCTATCCCAACCAGAAATAGATATGATACACTGGAGGATCACGATTATAATGAAGTCTTCCGGGGGGTAGACACAGGGAGAGGTACAATAGCAACGAGGATTTTCAAGGGAGCAGACCAAGGGTCAGATACAGAAGTCCTGTAGTAGTGAGAGAGGAACCCCGTCAGAGATTGAGAAGCCCAAAAGGACGAATGGGAATTCTAAGAACACAGGAAAATCAAGAACACGGTATCCCATTAAAGAGAAGAGCTCCAGAAAGAGGGGAAAGCGAGGAAGAAGAGCACTGCATAGATGAAGGAAGAAACAAGAGAGAAAGAAGATAACCCCACAGGGTATCTTCAATCTAAGTAGAAAGACCTTGGAAGAAAAACATATAAGAGTACTTAATAAAGGATTGAAGTTTGCACCTACGAAAAAAATTGACAAATTTGGAGTTTTTGTTGATTTACAAAAATTTAAAAGATCATTGAGCCTAAAAAAGTACTTCATGAAAGATCCTGTCACTCGACAAATAGTAAGCGAAAATGATGAATGGAAACACACAGAGCTGAAGAAGAGGTCACATTTCTATCCCAGACACCTCATCAGTAAAGAGATAACAACCTTTGAAACAATGGTGCTAGACGAGATGGAAAAAACCAACCAAAGAAGTCACATAATTTAACCAAAGAAGAAAAAGAGGCCTTGAAAGAACTGGCGGATGACAAAACAATAGTATAAAAACCGGCTGACAAAAAGGGGGGTATTGTCATTCAGAATAGGGAGGATTACCATGAAGAATCATCCAGAATCCTTAACGATATAGGGGTCTATCAAAGGATACCGCACAATCCCCTAGAAGGAATAAAAAAGAAATTTGATGATTTTATTCGAAAAGGGGAGGAAAGGGAATTCCTAAATGATAAGGAGACGGACTATCTCACAGTGAAACATCCAAATACCTGTTTTTTATCACTTACCTAAGATCCATAAGAATATGGAGAGGCCCCCAGGAAGACCAATTGTATCGGGGATCAATTCCGTTTCGAGTAAGATAGCTGAATATTTGGACCACCTCCTCCAACCAATTGTTAAAAGGATCCCCTCCTATCTTAAAGATACTGGTGATATTATTAGAAGCCTGGAATCTGTGGTATGGAAGAAAAATTCTTTCTCGTTACATGTGATGTACGATCCCTGTACACAAACATTCCGCATAATAGGGGTTGTGAAGCAACAAGAACAATGCTCCTGGAAGACGGGGAGATTAAGAAAGATCAAATAGATTATATTGTGGAAGGAATTACCCTCATTTTGGAGAACAATTTTTTCTGGTATGATGACCAATATTTTCTACAACTAATGGGAACCACTATGGGGAGCAAAATAGCACCCAGTTACGCCAATTTGTTTATGGCCTTATGGGAAAAAACTTGGATTAAAGATCAGCATGAGTGGGATAAGAACATTTTAATTTACAAACGCTACATTGATGATATCATATTTATCTGGAAAGGATCGGAAGAAGACCTCGTTTGTTTTTTGGAGTTTTTAAACCAAAATGATTGGGGAATCAGACTTGATAGTCATTTTAGTCAATCAGATATTAGCTTTCTAGATTTAGAGATCTATATTGAAGACCTTCGGATTAAAACTAGAACCCACTTTAAAAATGTAGACGTAAATAGCTACATAGAGAAGACAAGTTGCCACTTTTGGCAATGGTTGGAAGGTGTTCCGAAGGGACAATTCCTTAGGTTAAAAAGAAATTGTACTGAGGACGCGGAATTTCACACCCAATCTGAAACGATGAAAATACAATTTGAAGAAAAAGGCTATGATGGTCAGGTTCTGGAAGAAGTGAGAAAAAAGGTGTCACAAATAAATCAGAAACAAATTCTCAATAAGAAAAAACATCGAAGGGAGGATTGAGTAATAAGGTTCCATTTATTTGTCAATACAGCAGTGAACATAAGGAGGTTAAAAGAATCCTTAGAAAGTATTGGCCCATCTTTCGCAAGGATGAGGACCTTCGCCAGATATTGGGGAATTCTCCTACCATTATCTTTAGAGGGGTTGAAAACATCAAAAATCGTGTAGTAAGTAGCCATTTGAGAAGCAGGAAACAAAAAAACCATTTTGGTTTAGAGAATGTTTTTTATGTATGTGGGAATTGTCTGGCATGTAGAACAACAGGGAACCAAAAAAGACATATAAAAGAGTTCAATGGTATGTCTGGCGAAGGATACAAGATATACGACACACTCACCTGTTTTTCAAAAAATGTTATTTATATTTTAATTTGTCCGTGTGGGAAGATGTATGTTGGTCGCACAACAAGAAGCTTGAATGTTCGCATTCGCGAACATTTGAATAATATTAGAAAAGGCGTAGATTCACATACTGTACCTCAACATTATAAAGATAAACATAATAAAGATCCTAATGGGACAAAATTTCTGGCGATCCAGCAAGTAGAAAAGGAATGGAGAGGAGGGGATTTCATCAATAAAATTAATAGGACAGAGATGAGATGGATATATAATTTAAAAACACTAGCACCTAGGGGTTTGAATCAGGATTTTGAGGTCTGCCACTTTTTAGAATAGGTCAAAACTGCATATTAGGAAGTTCACAAATCATTGCATAAAGGTTTTACAAAATGAGGTTTGTATTATATTAATTAGAATTGTGTATTTATAAAATATCCATTTAGAAGGGTGTACTGAAGATGTTTGTATGAACTAGGATACACTGTAACCAAATATGTATTGAATATGGAGGTTATAATGTGTTTGACACTAATGTATCAATTAACCATCACCAATAGGCATATTGTTAGGTAGGCACAAGCACTTTATTTCGGTTTACACATTAGCACTCTGTATAGGGGTATAGAAACATATGGGTTAGTTTTAATTCGGTATAAAACATTGTAAGAGTAGCACTTTAAAGAGAGCACTTTATTGAATGACATTATAAATTCTTTGCGCATATAAGGAATTAAATTTTCAGTTCTGATAATAGTATTCATATACATTTAATTAAGATTAGCATATTAAATTTTGCAGAAGGCACTATAAATTTAGCACTTTAAAAATCAGCATCTCACGCAGAGGATTTCATGGGGAATTCTGGACAGAGGATGGAAAAAGTTCCACACTCCCCCCTTGTGTGAGATTTTTTCCATCACGGTAAAATATTGATATAGAGCACATTATTGGATTTCCAATAGTGTGGCAATACATGTGTATTTAGAATTGCAGAATAACCTATTTAGGGATGAACATGAAGGTAGATAATAATAAGCCTTGTGGGTAGAAAGAAGGTGGAGCAGAAACTTTAGGAGTTTAAACACTAGAGATCTTAAAAGGAACATGCAAGAGGGCACTATGAGATGTATCACCACCATCTTTTGGGTTGATCTGATATTTGGAATGCCCCACGCAGGTGCAGAATGAGTAATTGTAATTGTAATGAGTAACACGCAGGTGTAGAATGAGTAATTGTAATTTTGAGGGAAGGGAGAACGGGCGTTTCCCACTCAATCACAACATATTTTAAAGGGTATATAAGGAGGTTGCAGGAGATTGTGAAGGAATTGATTTACATGCCAACTGATGAAGCGAATGCATCGCGAAACGCGTATTGGTTTTGTCTATTTATTGTTTTATGGAATAAATTTTAAATTTTAATAAATTTTAATTTTGTTCATCGATATCCTGCAACCTTATTTTTCCATTTGGAGCAACATCATCGGACAGAGGAGGAAAAGGGGAGCCCGATATCTCCTAAAAATATCGGTTGTGAGATACATCTAGTGTCTGATTTATGACACCTCCAAATGTGAGTTGAACTATTGTATTTTGGGGACTTGGATGTGTCTTTATGGATCACACTATGTTTCTCATTTCTATCCCCATATATCTTGAGAATTGAGGACTGCATAAAAGAAAGCAATTAACTGCTTAAAGAAGATCCTCGACCAAGATTTTAGGGGGAGAAAGGGGGAAGAGGAAAAAAAGAGGGAAGCGCGGACTGTCACCACATTTTTCCATTATTGACTCTTTCTGGTGGTTGGAGGTGAACTATCAGTGTGTGAACCATCTGCTGCTGACTTTTTAAACTGCAATTTAATGCTTTATGTCCTTTGGACTTATGAATAGTTTGTGTACAAACAGCATTGTTTAACTATATCCATTAGGGGGCGCCAGATACTTGTCTATTCTGTGCTTAAGTTTACATTGTCTGCAAGCAACTGCCTGGTCTGCCAGTTTACCAAATCAGGCCGGACGGAAAGGCCGGGCCTCTAAAGAACTGGCACAGAAATCATCTGTTGCCTTTGAGAGAAGCTGTAAGGATACCAGTTGGAAACAAACTTTCTTTGCCGAACCCGCCTGTTCCTCGCTCGGCTCCTGTTACTCGGTCTCAGCAGTCACGGGTTGTTGAAGAAAGTGAGGTGAACAGTGAAGAAGGAAGTTTTTGTCTGGACTGGGTGTGCCCGCTTGAGCCTGAAGAAACCATTCCAGTTTCTGAATGGTGTGAAAGTAACCTGAGGCCTGAGGCTCCTGAATTCAGATTTGAAGTACCTGAGACCTCGGAAGTTTCTGTAGCTCCAGAAGAGGTGTCCGTAGATTATAGTTCTATGCCTTCGCTGGAAGGCTCATACTCAGAGGAGGTGTCTGCTCCAACTGTAGATGAGAGAATTGAGACTGTAAATACGGCACCTCCACCCGAAGAAGAAATGACTGAACTGGAGCCTAAACGTTCGATACGGCCTCCTCAGAGACTTACCTATGATTCACTGGGACAAAGCATGGAAGAAGCTGTTACCACTGTGCGAAGACTGCCTGAAGTGTCTGCTATGCTAGCTGAGGTAGTCAGGAACATGAGTCAGCTTGAGGATGTATATCTGACCCGTTATATGTTTGCTACTGAGCCTGAATGTATGGCTTAATGTAAATACTGCAATGATATGTATCAGTTACACTTCCTTGGAGGGACCCAAGAGTTTAAGGGGGGGAGAGTGTAACGCTGCTTTAAAGACTGTGTTCTGCTGCATTTAATTATTATGGCCACCAGAGGGAGACAGAGACATAGTGGACTATGTTGGACAAAAGCTGAACTACACCTACCATCATCCTTTGCGTGAGGACAGGAAGGAGGTGGGACAGAAGGAGGAAGGAGATCAGCGGCCTCGTGGAAGGAAAGGTCAGAGTGTGCGGAGCAGTGAAAGGTGGAGGACGCACATGACAGCTGTCAAGGATTGCGACCAGGCCGGAGCACAGACGCTGCCTCACTGGTGCTGGAGATCGGGACAGTGACCGTGCTGAAACCTACCTATGCAGCACTGAGACATCGGGCTTACAAGCTGGTTACGGCTGGACCCCGAGTTAGGAGACCGCGCTGATCGATTGGGAGTGCAGGCGGTGGATCGTTGTTCCAGTTGCAGAGATTCGGCAAGCAGGGAGCGGATTCAGTGGCACAGAGTCCCACTACACAGCGGAGAAGATCCTTTGATCGGGTGCTGGACAGTTTCGTCTATCGGATGGGTCAGAGGCCTCCAGGCCGCAGTTCCCAAAATAAGAAATGCACGCTGCAATATTGTTTAAATCTACAGGGCCCCAACGGTGACTAGTCGAAGATTGCTTTGTTTCATTCACTGGTCAGTTGAATACAGTACCCGGGTACCCGAGACAACACACACACACACAATCCTTTGAGCTATTATTCACGGGACTTACACTCCAGAACTGAGGGGGTTAACGGTTTCTTTTGCCACCGCGTGTTTTTCTCGCATTACGAATTCTTGTTGTTCAAATACCATATATGCTGCTTTATTGGGATCAGTAAAGAATATAATATATAAAAAATCCACAACAGTGCTGGTGCAGAGTTATTTCCTATTGCGGTGAGACTAACCCGAGGTTTAATCAGCGGCTCCTCTGGGAGTGAGCGCTACATATGGTAATTATATTAGGAGATTAATTTAACAGTGTTCGCGTTTGAATCCAAACTTTTTCAAATGTTCGTGTTCGAATGCGAACCGAACACGGGGGTGTTCGGCCCATCACTAGTGTTAATCAGCGCTGGATTACAAAGTCTCAGCGGTGATTAACACCTGGCTCTGGTTAGTGAAAAGTTACCCACAGCCAGGACTTGGTGTTAACGGATTCCGCTTCTGCACAAACCATTAACACCAGGATAAAAAATAAAAAAACAGATCCTATACTCACCTCCTGTCCCGCGGCTCCGATCACCTCCTCCGGTCGGCGTGAGCAGGGAAAGAGTGGGGGAAAAAGTCCCCCCAGTCTCTCCCTGCGTATCACTACGCCGACCGGCCGGATCTCGAGAGGCGAGATCTGGCTGGTCACGTGACCGGCAGGGGGAACTCAATGGGGTCCTATGGACTCCAGCGAGTGGATGCTCGCACCTGCACTCAGCGCTGCCGCGCGCATCCAGAATTTAACGCTCTGAAACAATGCAGGAAGCATTTTTTACGCCTGCATTGTAATCCAACAGTTTTTACTCCCTTGCGCCCGCGTTTTAACGCAAAGAGTGTAATAGAGCCCTAAGAGGGGAAAGAGGAGCCGCTCCCGTGAGCTTACAATCTAAGTGTGTGTGTCAGTGATTGTGTTGCAGAGTGAGTGAGAGGGGGGTCAGAGTGTCAGTGTGTATCAGTATCTGTGTGTCAGAGTGTCTATGTGCATGTGTCAGTGTCTGTGTGTGTCAGTGTCTGTGTGCATGTGTCAGAGTGTCAGTATCTGTGTGTCAGAGTGTCTGTGTGTGTGTCAGAGTGTCTGTTTGTGTCAGAGTGTCTGTGTATGTCAGTGATTGTGTTGCAGAGTGAGTGAGAGGGGGTCAGAGTGTGTGTGTGTGTGTCAGAGTCTGTGTCACAGAGTCTGTGTGTATCAGTATCTGTGTGTCAGAGTGTGTGTGTCAGAGTGTGTCAGAGTGTCTGGGCGCATGTGTCAGAGTGTCTGTGTGTGTCAGTGTCTGTGTGTGTGTCAGAGTGTCTGTGTGTGTCAGAGTGTCTGTGCGCATGTGTCTGTGTGTATCAGTATAAATGTGTCAGAGTGTCTGTGTGTGTCAGAGTGTCTGTGTGTGTCAGAGTGTCTGTGTGTGTCAGAGTGTCTGTGCGCATGTGTCAGAGTGTCTGTGTGTGTCAGTGATTGTGTTGAAGAGTGAGAGAGAGGGGTCAGAGTGTCAGTGTGATCTGACACACACAGACACTCTGACACACAGGTACTGACACTCTGACACATGCACAGACACTGACAGACACTGACACACACACACACTATGACACACTAAAACATGCACACAGACACTGACACATGCACACAGACACTCTGACACACAGATACTGTGATCAGTGTATCTGTGTGTCAGAGTGTCTGTGTGCATGTGTCAGTGTGTCAGAGTGTCTGTGTGTGTCAGTGTCTGTCAGTGTCTGTGCATGTGTCAGAGTGTCAGTACCTGTGTGTCAGTGATACACACTGACACTGTGACAGACACTGACACACAGGTACTGACACTCTGACACATGCACAGACACTGACAGACACTGACACACACAGACACTCTGACACACACACAGACACTGACACACACACAGACACTCTGACATACACACAGACACTCTGACACACAGACATACACTGACACAGACACTCTGACACACACAGACACACAGACATACACTGACACACACACAGACACTCTGACATACACACAGACACTCTGACACACAGTCACAGATAGTGATACACACTGACACTGTGACAGACACTATCTGTGACTGTGTGTCAGAGTGTCTGTGTGTATGTCAGAGTGTCTGTGTGTGTGTCAGTGTATGTCTGTGTGTCTGTGTGTGTCAGAGTGTCTGTGTATGTCTGTGTGTCAGAGTGTCTGTGTGTATGTCAGAGTGTCTGTGTGTGTGTCAGTGTCTGTGTGTGTCAGAGTGTCTGTGTGTGTCAGTGTGTCTGTGTGTGTCAGAGTGTCTGTGTGTGTCAGTGTGTCTGTGTGTGTCAGTGTGCATGTGTCAGAGTGTCTGTGTGTGTCAGAGTGTCTGTGTGTGTCAGAGTGTCTGTGTGTGTGTCAGTGTCTGTGTGTGTCAGAGTGTCTGTGTGTGTCAGAGTGTCTGTGTGTGTCAGAGTGTCTGTGTGTGTCAGTGATTGTGTTGCAGGGAGAGTGAGAGGGGGGTCAGAGTGTCTGTGTGTGTGTGTCAGTGTATGTCTGTGTGTGTCAGAGTGTCTGTGTCAGTGTATGTCTGTGTGTCAGTGTGTCTGTGTGTGTGTCAGAGTGTCTGTGTGTGTCAGTGTGTGTCAGTGTGCATGTGTCAGAGTGTCTGTGTGTGTCAGAGTGTCTGTGTGTGTCAGAGTGTCTGTGTGTGTCAGTGATTGTGTTGCAGGGAGAGTGAGAGGGGGGTCAGAGTGTCTGTGTGTGTGTCAGAGTGTCTGTGTGTGTGTGTCAGTGTATGTCTGTGTGTGTCAGAGTGTCTGTGTCAGTGTATGTCTGTGTGTCAGAGTGTCTGTGTGTATGTCAGAGTGTCTGTGTGTGTGTCAGTGTGCATGTGTCAGAGTGTCAGTGTGCATGTGTCAGAGTGTCAGTGTGTGTCAGTGATTGTGTTGCAGAGAGAGTGAGAGGGGGGTCAGAGTGTCTGTGTGTGTGTCAGAGTGTCTGTGTGTGTCAGTGTGTATCAGTATCTGTGTGTCAGTGTCTGTGTGTGTCAGGGTGTCTGTGTGTATCAGTATCTGTGACTGTGTGTGTGTGTCAGTGTATGTCTGTATGTCAGAGTGTCTGTGTGTATGTCAGAGTGTCTGTGTCAGAGTGTCTGTGTGTGTCTGTGTGCATGTGTCAGAGTGTCTGTGTGTGTCAATGATTGTGTTGCAGAGAGAGTGAGAGGGGGGTCAGAGTGTCTGTGTGTGTCAGTGTATGTCTGTGTGTGTCAGTGTATGTATGTGTGTGTCTGTGCGTGTCAGAGTGTCTGTGCGTGTCAGAGTGTCTGTGTGTGTCAGTGTCTGTGTCAGAGTGTTGGTGTGTGTCAGTGTCTGTGTCAGAGTGTCTGTGTGTGTCAGAGTGTCTGTGTGTGTCAGAGTGTCTGTGTCAGTGTATGTCTGTGTGTCAGAGTGTCTGTGTGTGTCAGTGATTGTGTTGCAGAGTGAGAGAGAGGGGTCAGAGTGTCAGTGTGATCTGACACACACAGACACTCTGGCACACGGGTACTGACATATGCACAGACACTGACAGACACTGACACACACACACACTCTGACACACTAAAACATGCACACAGACACTGACACATGCACACAGACACTCTGACACACAGATACTGTGATCAGTGTATCTGTGTGTCAGAGTGTCTGTGTGCATGTGTCAGTGTGTCAGAGTGTCTGTGTGTGTCAGTGTCTGTCAGTGTCTGTGCATGTGTCAGTGTCAGTACCTGTGTGTCAGAGTGTCTGTCACAGTGTCAGTGTGTATCACTATCTGTGACTGTGTGTCAGAGTGTCTGTGTGTATGTCAGAGTGTCTGTGTGTATGTCAGTGTCTGTGTGTGTGTCAGTGTCTGTGTGTGTGTCAGAGTGTCTGTGTGTGTCAGTGTGCATGTGTCAGAGTGTCTGTGTGTGTCAGTGTGCATGTGTCAGAGTGTCTGTGTGTGTCAGAGTGTCTGTGTGTGTCAATGATTGTGTTGCAGAGTGAGAGAGAGGGGGGTCAGAGTGTCAGTGTGCATCAGTATCTGTGTGTCAGAGTGTCTATGCATGTGTCAGTGTCTGTGTGTGTCAGAGTGTCTATGCATGTGTCAGTGTCTGTGTGTGTCAGTGTATGTCTGTGTGTCAGAGTGTCTGTGTGTATGTCAGAGTGTCTGTGTGTCAGAGTGTCTGTGTGTGTCAGAGTGTCTGTGTGTGTGTCAGTGTATGTCTGTGTGTCTGTGTGTGTGTCAGTGTATGTCTGTGTGTCAGTGTATGTCTGTGTGTCAGAGTGTCTGTGTGTGTCAGTGATTGTGTTGCAGAGTGAGGGGGGGCGTCGCTGTGGATAGTGTGTATGCGCTTCTATTACGCTCATTACGGTAGCAATCCAGACGCACGTGGGGAGGATGAAGGTCACGTGCATCCGTGAGGTCACGCATACAGACCAATCAGAGCCTTGTTTACCCATATCCCGGAAGTTGTGTGTTTATATTATCTCGAGAGGAGCGGCGTGCGGGGTCTGGGCTCCTGGCTGAGCGGTCCGCAGGGGCGGGGCGTCTGGCTGAGCGAGGTCTGAGCTCCTGGCTGAGCGGTCCGCAGGGGCGGGGCGTCTGGTTGAGGCTCCGCAGAGATGAACATCCTCCCGAAGAAGAGCTGGCACGTGCGGAACAAGGATAACGTCGCGCGGGTGCGGAGAGACGAGGCCCAGGCCGCGGAGGAGGAGCGTGTGCGCAGGAAGAGGGCGGAGCTAGCAGAGCAGGAGGTGAGCCGCGGGGGCGGGGTCACAGGCAGTGCCGGGAGATCACAGGGGGGGAGGGGTGTGGGATCTGGTCTCTCGCTGGGTTTTGGGGTTTATTTCACACCGAGCGAGACGCGACGGCGGCGACATGTCACCATTATTCAGCCGCGTCTCCCGTCTTACCCGTCTGAGGGAGGTTCTTTCAGCATTTTAACCCTTTCGCTGCTGAGGCTTTTCCCGCCTCTGTGTTGAGGTCATTTTTACCTGTTTTGCTCATCATGTTTAAACGTGTTTTGAAGGCTTATTTTAGTATATGACCCAGACATATTATATATCGTTCTTTCCGTCAGACTCGGCAGATTCATAATATGTCATTATTATATGTATACGTCATGACCTGTCTGTATATTATAACAAAAAATGCAATAAAATATGAATTTTCAATAATTTACAACGTGTAAAGTGTTTTTTTCCACATTTTAACATGCGAGCAATTGCGGTTATATTTTGTATGGGGTGCGCTTGTTAAAAAAATTAGAGATGGGGTCTCGTTACATTTTGTTTTTGGGGAAAATTACGCGATTTTTAACAAACGCACCGCATACAAAAATGGTTAGTGCAGCATCATTGTTCACATTATAATTGAAATGGGAACAATATTGCTGCATTAACAAACCAAAAAATAGAAAAAAAAAATACTAGTCATGTTTGGTATCGTTGGAACGGCCATGCTCTGGCCGATCCAACAATATCAAACATTAACCCCTAGCTGCCACAGTTCGGGAGATAGGGGGTTCCAATGAACCCCCCCCCCCCCATCTCCACCATTGGTGGCAGTTAGGGGTTAACTCCAGGACTGGCGTCATCGTGCTATGCTATTCAGTTCTCAGGGGGCATTCCCGGAAGCTTGGCCGACATCTAAAAGATGTCGGCCAGCTCCGGGAAAGGATCACGAACCGGCGCTTTTCGGTGCCAATTCGTGATCCAGCCCCCATGGGGTTAATTCCAGGTACCGTTAGGAAGGGCAGGCTGTGCCCTTCCAAACGGTGCCTGGATTAACCCCCGCAACACCGGCGATCGGGAGGGAAAGAGGTCACCCCCCCCTCCCTTTCAGGCACATGCGGAGGGGCGCCTGAATTAGGTGTCATCGTGCTGCCGCGATGACACCTAATTGTGCCGGCGGCGGTTCCGGGTGCTGGGCTGACATCGAGGATGTCAGCCCGCACCGGGGGGCCCAACAATCGGCTGAACGCTGGCCCCAAAGGGAGGACCCGCTCAGCGCGTCCACCGCAAGGAACGTTACCTGCGGGTGGACGCGCTGAGCGCGGACTCCGCAGCGAAGGGGTTAATGTTACGCCGGATTTATTAACACTTTGTGTTTTCACCCTTAAACTGTAACTTCATTTGTATAAAATCCATGTTGAAAGACTACTGGAAGCCACCATGAACAACACCCCACACCGGACCCGACCTGACACGACACCGGACCCTACACATCTAGGGATGAGCCGAACACGAACTATTCAAAAGTTCGAACTCGAACTCAATGCAAGTTAATGGGACTCAAAGTTGGATTTTTAGAGTGCCCTCCAAGAGGACATATATGCTAGATATTTGCCATAAAAGGTGTATGGGGGTCCGGGTAGTGCCCTGGGGGACAGGAAACAAGGACAGAAAGTTAAAAAAAACCTTTTTAAAGGGACAGTGAGTTTTCCATGAAATAAGGGTTAAAAATAAAAACGAAAAATTCCTTCAAATATCGTGCCTAGGAGGTCCCCATAACCTGCCCGTGAAGTGGCGGATTTCTAGGATGTATAGAAACATTTAAAAACAAAAGAAAAATCACATTTCAAAGGACAGTAAATGGTTTTCCTTTTAATCTATTCATAAACAACTGCTTGGGGCGGCAGTCTGTATGAAAAGAGGAGACATTTTAGGACACGCAGAACAAGTTTAGTGATTTTTTTTTTTTTACTAAATTGTGAAACTTATGCAGGCTTTGGAAGAAAGTAACAATAGGTAATTTAAAATTGGGCCTTTAGCATCGGCAACAGTGCCGTCACACTGTAACCACTGAGGATATGAATCTGATACAGGCGTCAGTGGCAGTGCACCCAAATATTGTGCTTTTGGTGCCAGGCCAGCAAGTGCATTCATACAGTAACCCCTCTGTGGTATTGTGGAAGAATACAGGGGTGGACCTTGCGGTACTATATTAAAAAGCTATGAATCTGGTAAAGGCGTCAGTGCAGCCAAATATTGTGCCTTTTCAGGGCAGCAAGTGCCTTCACACCGTAACCCTTTTGTGGTATTGTGGAAGAGTTCAGTGCTGGAGGTTTTGTGAATGCAGAAGACCTTCCCGATCTATTCCGTTATGTCAGCATCAGGGGATTGATAACTGCTGATCCAGGACTGATTCATTTTTATAAATGTCAGCCGGTCTACAGAGTCGGTGGACAGACGCACTCTTTTATCTGTGACAAAACCTCCAGCGGCACTGAACGTCCTTTCAGAAAGCACGCTAGATGAAGGGCAACCTAGTAGCTGCATAGCATATTGGCTAAGTTCTGGCCAGTGATCCAATCTCAACACCCAGTAAGCCAGTGGATCATCTGCTGGAAAGGTATCCAGGTCTGCCCTTGCCCCTAGGTAGTCCTGCACCATATGGTGAAGACGCTGGCAATGGGTGCCTACGTTTCATGTCCCTGAGCGTCGTGGACTAAAAAATTTAAAAAGGCATCAGTCAAGCGGCCCTGGCCTTCACCACTATTCCTCTGATCATCCGCAGCCTCAGAAGCACCTGTATCATCACTTGGTAACCTACCAGTGCCTGGGAAGGTGTTACACAAGTGTTGCTTTAGAGCGTCCTCAAGTTATTTCATCCTGTGCACCCTCTGTGCGGGCAGGATGAGCTCTGCAACTTTACCCTTGTATCATGGATCAAAAAGGCTTGCCAACCAGTAATGATCCCTCTCCTTGATAGCACGAATCCTGGGGTCCTTTAGCAGGCTTTGCATAATAAGGGAGCCCATGCAGCGTAGGTTGGAGGTGGCATTAGCTTCCGAGTCTTCCTGCTCAATGAGTAGGATGACCTCATCGTGCACTTCCTCCTCCCAGCCACGTACTAGTCCTTGGGTTTCTGGGCACACAAAACCCTCCCTTGAGGAATCCCCACCTTCAATGCCCCCACTACTTAAATATTCCTCCTCCTGTCTGATCTGAGGAGGACCCGCTGGAATGCTGTCTGCAGAAAGACTGGGGCCTTCAGAGCTAGGGAAGGCCTCCTCTTCCTCCCGCTGCTCTGCCTCTAGAGCCACATCTATAATTACCCGCAGAGTGTGCTCCAGCAGGAACACTAAAGGAATTGTGTCACTGATGCATGCACTGTCCCTGCTCACCATCCTCGTTGCCTCCTCAAATGGTGACAGTACAGTGCATGCATCCTTGATCATCAGCCACTGCGGGGGGGGGGATCAAGTTGACCTGAACCTGTCCTTGTGCCATACTCACACATGTACTCGTTGATGGCCCTCTGTGCAGACGCTGCAGCATTGCTAATGTAGAGTTCCACCTGGTGGGCATGTCACAGATCAGACGGTTTGTGGGAAGATGGAATTCTCTTTGAATTTCTGCCAGGCGAACACTTGCTGGGAATGACCGTCTGAAGTGGCTGCAGACTTTTCTGGCCTGGCTGAGAAGCTCTGCCAGCCCTGGGTACCTGGTTAGGAAACGCTGTACCACCAGATTTAGGACGTGTGCTAGGCATGGTACATGCGTCAACTTACCCAGGCGTAGGGAGGAGAGAAGGTTGCTGCCATTATCACAGACGACCATTCCCAGCTCAAGCTGGCGTGGTGTTGACCATCTCTGCGCCTGCCCCTGCAGAGCTGACAGAATTTCTGCTCCGGTGTGGCTCCTGTCCCCTAAACAAACCAGCTCAAGCACAGTATAGCATCCTTTTGTTTGAGCCATTGCGTAGCCCCTGCCACGCATCGGTTTAACTGCCATTTCGCCAGAGACCGAGGAGGAATAGGTGGTGGTGCAGACAGACCTCATACAAGCAGCTTTCTGGAGGCATGGTGGATGAACAAGCTCCAGCACAGTGCCCCGTCTTGGACCCCTCCCAGCTGCAATCCGAGTTACCCAGTGTGCCGTGAAGGAAATGTAACGACCCTGTCCATGCTTGCTGGACCACGTGTCTAAAGTCACATGCACCTTGCTGCTGACTGCCTTTCCCAATGACTCCATAACATTGTCTTCCACGTGCTGGTATAGTGCTGGAATGGCCTTCCGTGAAAAGTAATGGCGTATTGGAACATGCCACTGTCGTACAGCACATTCAGCAAATTCACGGAAGGGAGCAGAGTCCACCAGCTGGAAAGGCAGCAGCTGCAATGCGAGTAATTTTGCTAAGCTGGCATTTAGACGCTGTGCTTGGGGATGGTTGGGACTATATTTTTTTCTTACGCTGCAGCAGCTGGGGCAACGTAATCTGACTGCGTAAATCTTCAGCTGATGGGATGCTGTCACATTGTGAGGAAGGACCTGGTACATCCATTACTGTAGCATCATCCCTGTCAGTGGAGGTTGTAGCAGGCAATGACATGGCAGGACATACAGTGGGGGTAGAGACAGATGAGGAGGAGGAGGACCTACGCAAAGTTTTGCGCCAACGGGATGCGTGGCAGGTGGTCATATGTCGCCTCAAGCACGTGGTACCCAAGCGTCCGGTGTCTTTCCCACGCTTGAGCCTCATCTGACATAGATTACAAATAACAACGGTGGGGTCTGCTGCACATTTCTTAAAGAACTCCCAGACAGCAGAGTTCCTGGATGTGTCCTTATAGACAACAGCGCTCTGCATCTGAGCAGCTCTGACATCTGATGCCTTGGACTGGCTAGTGCTACGGTTGGTCATAGAGGATGTTGTGCCTCGTGTATGTTGTGCCTCCTCCTTCTCACTTGACTCCTCTGTTCGATCAGGCACCCAGGTGGAGTCAGTGACCTCATCATCACTCCCTATCTCCTCGTCACTGGAGCCAACTTGGCAGTATGCTGCAGCTGCTGGGACAACATGAGTGCCAGTTATTTGTGTGTTATCACTGGCACCCCCTTCCTCTAGGTTGATTTATACTCCCTTCCTCAACCTCAGAGATTGATTCAGAGCACTGTAGTTGCTGCGCATCCTCAAGCAGCATGTCACTATCATTGTAGTCAAACAATTCAGCTGACTCCTCCGTGTGTGATAGTGAGGCTACGGCAGGAGTAGCTGTGGACATGGAGGCTGCATTAGATGCTTTGGCAGCTGAATTGGACTGTAAAGCACTACAACCCTGGCTGGCAGAGGACTCGGAGGATGAGGATGGCCTGGGGTTAAGGCTAGGGTCAGACGAACGCATTTTTCACGTTGTCCGTGTCTGGACGTTATGTTAGCCGGATATTAGCAGCGTCTGACGTCTCCTAATCACACACACACACGCCGCTATGCGGACGCAGCGCACTCTGTACGTCCGTAGTAGCGGTTTGACGTTCTAGAAAAAATGCGTTCGTTTGCCACTTGCGTTGCGCGGACAAACATTCGTGCGGCCGTACTTCGTGTGTTCCCCGGCATTGGACGTCATTTGCTGCTAGCATGGCCGTGATTTCGTGCGGCTAAACGCACGTTAAAACTGCTTTCGTCTGACCTTAGCCTTAGACGGCCAGCACCAGTTAGAAAGGACAAGCATGCCCCTGCAGAGGATGCACCACGTCCACCACGACCAGAGGCACAGCCTCCCGACAAAGAGGCTGCTTGCCCTCTTATCTGTGTCTGGGAGCGTCTGCCTGTCCTTTTTTGGTCTTTCTGACATGGTGAGATATATATATAATAAATATATACAGAACATTGATTCAACTCTGGTATAAAGATTTCCAGAACTCTGGTATAACTCCGTGAGACACCCTGATAGCTGGCAGCCAGTGACAAGACACAGATTACAATTCGCAGAAATCTCCTATAAATCAGTGAGACCCCCTGATGGGTGGCAGTGACAAGACACACAGATTAGAACAAGTCCCAGATATTTTGTAGAAATGAGACCCCCCCCCCTCCCAGTAGCTGCTGGCAGTGAGAACACACACTAACACAAGAACATTCTCCTCTCAAACGCATGCTGAAGCGCTGTGTGAAGCCTTAGATAGTGTGCTGCGGGACTTAGCTCTGTGAGCCCATGATTGGGCAAATTTTGCCCAAATCAGGATTCTGAGCCGTGATTGGCATAGTCTTGAACCTGTCTTGCACCTGACCTGTGGTCAGGTGCAAAGCTGTAGCCAATTACAAGCTTCAGGCCAGTGGAAAAGTGCATTGTGGTCCCTTGTGGGTGAACACGCGGCGAACATGCTGAAATGTTCGTAGTTTGCGAACAGGCAATGTTCGAAGCGAACTCTGAACCGAACAGCTCATCCCTAGACACGACACCAGACCCGACACGACACTGGACCCTACACAACACCGGCCACGAGTCAATGGCAGGAAAAGCGTTCTTTATTATGACGTCAGACTCGCGCTGGATTGACTCGCAAAGCTCAAGTGAGCTTTTCAGGACAGAGATACAATTCTTATACATTGATTGGTAAAAAGGTACATCCCCCTGGGCAAATGTGCCCTCCCTCTAACTTAGACACAAAGAACATTCCACAATTTGCCTTTTTTTTATACAATTAGGACATTTAGTTGATTTTAGAAACTTGTTAGATCCTGCCAATGTCTTCCCACAGAGGACCTGTCCCTCCCAGACCTGATAAGGCCCCATCTGCACTGAGGGAATCCTTTGTTCTTGCTCTACCGAGGTCTGGGACTTTCACGGCCTTGGCTAAACTAAATCAGTTTCTAGGCACCTCTGTTTATTCAGGTCGGATTCTTCTTCTAATTGCTCCACCAGAGACCTCTGGAATGTTAGAATCGATGTAAACTCCGATAAAGTCAGTTAATATTCTCTGTACAATTACTCGTGCCATGGCTCTGCTGAAGATGGCTGCCCGTATACAAGATGGCGGCTAATTTCTGAGCCATTCCTGTCACACTTGGTCCCCTGCTCTTCTCGCTCTATAAGGCCTCTCTGGGCCACCTCATCTCTTCCTATGGATCCAATATCCTCTCTTTTCTGACGACACCCAGATCAGCTGGCTCCGACTGGATGACTTCCCGTTTCCTAAAGCTCAACCTCTCAAACGCATCTCGCTGTCAATACACCGGCTCCCTGTTTACATAAAGAATCCAAATTAATTTCTTCCCGAGCCGCCCCCTTTCTATGGAACCCCCTCTCCCGCAACATCATACTCTCCCCGTCTCCAGTATAGCTCCCGAGCCACCCCCTTTCTATGGAACCCCCTCTCCCGCAACATCAGACTCTACCCGTCTCCAGTATAGCTCCTGAGCCGCCCCCTTTCTATGGAACCCCCTCTCCTGCAACATCAGACGCTCCCCGTCTCTCCAGTGTAGCTCCCCCCTTTCTATGGAACCCCTCCCTCGCAACATCAGACTCTCCCCGTCTCTCCAGTATAGCTCCCGAGCTGCCCCCTTTCTATGGAACACCCTCTCCCGCAACATCAGATGCTCCCTGTCTCTCCAGTCCTTCAAGAAGTCTCTGAAATCGCATTATCAGCTCACTCCACGTCAAGAATGTGAGGGTGGACCGGCTTTGGAGGAATGTAGTCTTGTCTTGTTCAAATCGTGCACTGGCAAGGAGGCTACGAGATTTATATATATATTATATTAGTGTCTATAAGGGTTGTGGTGAAGGACTAAAAGTGCGATTAAAAAGCCTCCACACTATAAGTGTGTTTATTATTGCTGAAGCCACTTGCACATCACAGCAATTCAAAGAACTGCATCCCAGACCTCCTGTGCCACATTCCCCATATGCAGCAAGGAATTCTGGGTAGGATATGCAAATGACCTCTGTCTCACTTTTATTGCATCCTGGATCTGTTATTACACAGAACCCTAAAACCAATGCTGTGTCACACCGTGACTTTCTAGGGTTCTGTGTAATAACAGATCCAGGATGCATAAAAGTGAGACAGAGGTCATTTGCATATCCTACCCAGAATTCCTTGCTGCATATGGGGAATGTGGCACAGGAGGTCTGGGATGCAGTTCTTTGAATTGCTGTGATGTGCAAGTGGCTTCTGCAATAATAAACACATACAGTGTATCAGTGTGCTGTGTATTCAATATACATCTATTACCAGCATTGCACGTCTCCAGTCTCTGCTCACCCCCAGCGCTTGGGATGTAAACCTAAGGCCCTGCCATGGAGCCATCCTGGCTCGAGCCTGACAGACGCTTTATCTTGTTAACTGCAGGCAGCAAAAGTGTTGGAACAGGTCTTCGGCTTCCATATCCCATGCGATGCAGTGTACAGCGCGCAGAGCGTACAGAGATCATTTGGGAGGATCCCTGTGACGGAAACCCGCTCCTTCCGCCTGTCCTGCACTCCAGACACCCCTTTGTTGCGGTCAGCCCGGCTACTGGGAACGTGGTCCTCAGCGCTTTGAGCAGCTTGACCCGCTTGCTTCTGCCTGCTGGGAGACCTGGACTGGCTGGCAGGGATCTGTGTCAGTGTTGGGCCGAAGTTTGCAGCAGCTTCTGGGGATCTGCAGGCTTTCGCTCTCCTGACCTGTAGCCCCGATGTTAGGTCAGTTTTTCAGATGCCGCTCGGTGCCTTCAGATGGTGAGTGGAGTGCAGGCAGTGTAGCTGAATGAGCCACCAGACAAGCTGAATGTACAAACAGTGAAGGTCTCTCTTTATGGAAGGTTTCACAGGGATATTTATACAAAATACAGCAATGCACATTCAAACTTCCCGCTCACCCCAACAGTTCTGATTGGTTGGTTCCAAGACCTCTGCAGGCTTCCTTCAGGTCCTCTTCAGGCCTCACTTAGGTCCACCAGGGATCATTTACATACCAAAACCCCAACATGGACTTCCTAAAACTCCAATTACATTGTCCGATATTTACAGTAAACATTCCTTAGCATTCAGTTATCACACATCATTTACATAATCTATTGTTCCAATAGATCAAAGTCACTGCCCCAGACTCATGACTCCTCAAACAGATAACCGTTTATGCAAGAGGGCTTTTCTCTTTGTAAATAGGTTTGAGTAATGTGTGATAGACATTCTACAGAAAATAAAGGTCTGCACCTTCAAAACACATCTCTAAGTTTACATTTAAACTAAAGCTAAGCAATTTACAATACATTTAAAACCACACAATATAAATGAACCTGACGGCTTTCCCAAAGCAAATGTCTGTGTCTTTTGGGGTTTTTGCCAGAAAATCAAAGTCTTGGGGTTTGAAGCGGGGAGCGCTATGTCACTTCCATGACAATCCCTGATTAAGATCTGCAGTCATTTCATGCCCTGTTGCCGGTCTGTCGTCTTGTACCAGTCTCGCCACTCTCTGTTCTGCCAATCTAACATTGATTGGTCACTGACGGCCACAAGTCGCACGGTCACACACAGATTGTCGGCTGACAGTCCAGTCTTTAAACACTTTAACGCAGTCTGCTGTTTTGCTGATACACGCTGCATGGTTCCGAGCGCCAACAATCATCCCACGTTCAAAGGCTGGTAAATCGCATCGTTTACCCAAATCTTCAGATAAAAATCACTTTTACTGTCGCGGTAAACAACCTGCTCCCCTATTTATAATGGTCCGGTCCTCCAGCAACTCCAGCGCCAAATTATATCTGCCTAAAAAAAGCCACGTGGTCATAACGCTCTGCCCACTCCGTGGAAATCCTTATTGTCGGCAGACTCCTATCATTATAACAAAAAATGTGTGTCGGGGGAGGGGAATTCCAAGCATCTAAAGCGAATAAAATGATTATTTCTTTCTTCACATTTTATTTTCCGAGTCTTTGCGGTTAAATATTTTATGATGTCGCTCATTTTATAAAAGGAGCCACTTACTGTCATTTTCTGAGAAAGTACACGATTTTAGCTAAAGTTGAATTTTTATTATATATCTTTTTTTTTTTTTTTAATTTGGTTTAGTGCAGCGTCATTGTGTCACATTATAATTTAAAAGTCAACAATAATGCTGCATTAATTAAAATTATCTGACAGTACAACCCATGCGTTCCAGTTTGCCGTGTCCGCCTTGTGATTGCGGTGCAGTTGACCCGTGTCCACGTTGTGCTTGCGTTGCCGTGTCCGCGTTGTGATTGTGGTGCGGTTGGCCGTGTCCACGTTGGGATTGTGTTGCCGTGTCCGCGTTGGGATTGTGTTGCCGTGTCCGCGTTGGGATTGTGTTGCCGTGTCCGCGTTGGGATTGTGTTGCCGTGTCCGCGTTGGGATTGTGTTGCCGTGTCCGCGTTGGGATTGTGTTGCCGTGTCCGCGTTGGGATTGTGTTGCCGTGTCCGCGTTTTGATTGCGGTGCGGTTGGCAGTGTCCGCGTTGGGATTGTGGTGCGGTTGGGATTGTGTTGCCGTGTCTGCGTCGTGGTTGCGTTGCGTTGCCGTGTCCGCATTTTGATTGCGGTGCGGTTGGCCGTGTCCGCGTTGGGATTGTGGTGCGGTTGGCCGTGTCCGCGTTGGGATTGCGGTGCGGTTGGCCGTGCCCGCTTTGGGATTGCGATGCGGTTGTCCGTGTTGTGATTGCGTTGCCGTGTCCGCGCTGTGATTGCGGTGCTGTTGGCCCGTGTCCACGTTGTGATTGCGTTGCCATGTCCGCGTTGTGATTGCAGTGCGGTTGGCCGTGCCCGCTTTGGGATTGCGATGCGGTTGGCCGTGCCCGCTTTGGGATTGCGATGCGGTTGGCCGTGCCCGCTTTGGGATTGCGATGCGGTTGGCCGTGTCCGTGTTGTGATTGCGTTGCCGTGTCCGTGTTGTGATTGCGTTGCCGTGTCCGCGTTGTGATTGCAGTGCAGTTGGCCGTGTCGGCGATGTGATTGCGTTGCCATGTCCACGTCCGCGTTGGGATTGCGATGCGGTTGGCCGTGTCCGCGTTGGGATTGCGATGCGGTTGGCCATGCCCGCTTTGGGATTGCGATGCGGTTGGCCGTGCCCACTTTGGGATTGCGATGCGGTTGGCCGTGCCCGCTTTGGGATTGCGATGCGGTTGGCCATGCCCGCGTTGTGATTGCAGTGCGGTTGGCCGTGTCGGCGATGTGATGGCTTTGCCGTGTCGGCGATGTGATGGCTTTGCCGTGTCGGCGATGTGATGGCTTTGCCGTGTCGGCGATGTGATGGCTTTGCCGTGTCGGCGATGTGATGGCTTTGCCGTGTCGGCGATGTGATGGCTTTGCCGTGTCGGCGATGTGATGGCTTTGCCGTGTCGGCGATGTGTGATGGCTTTGCCGTGTCGGCGATGTGATGGCTTTGCCGTGTCGGCGATGTGATGGCTTTGCCGTGTCGGCGATGTGATGGCTTTGCCGTGTCGGCGATGTGATGGCTTTGCCGTGTCCGCGTCGTGATGGCTTTGCCGTGTCCGCGTCGTGATTGCGGTGCGGTTGGCCGTGTCCGCGTTGGGATTGCGTTGCCGTGTCCGCGTTGGGATTGCGTTGCCGTGTCCGCGTTGTGATTGCAGTGCAGTTGGCTGTGTCGGTGATGTGATTGCGTTGCCATGTCCACGTCCGCGTTGGGATTGCGATGCGGTTGGCCGTGTCCGCGTTGGGATTGTTTTGCAGTTGGCCGTGTCCACGTTGGGATTGTTTTGCGGTTGGCCGTGTCCGCGTTGGGATTGTTTTGCGGTTGGCCGTGTCCGCGTTGGGATTGCGTTGCCGTGTCCGCGTTGTGATTGCAGTGCAGTTGGCCGTGTCGGTGATGTGATTGCGTTGCCATGTCCACGTCTGCGTTGGGATTGCGATGCGGTTGGCCGTGTCCGCGTTGGGATTGTTTTGCGGTTGGCCGTGTCCGCGTTGGGATTGTTTTGCGGTTGGCCGTGTCCACGTTGGGATTGTTTTGCGGTTGGGATTGTTTCGCGGTTGGCCGTGTCGGCGAT
Source organism: Leptobrachium leishanense (assembly GCA_009667805.1). Lineage (NCBI taxonomy): Eukaryota > Metazoa > Chordata > Amphibia > Anura > Megophryidae > Leptobrachium > Leptobrachium leishanense. The sequence continues at coordinate 35,966,245 of CM019063.1, forward strand.
GTGATGGCTTTGCTGTGTCCACGTTGGGATTGCGTTGCTGTGATTGCGTTGCAGTGTCCGCGTCGTGATTGCGGTGCGGTTGGCCGTGTCCGCATTGGGATTGCGGTGCGGTTGGCCGTGTCCGCATTGGGATTGCGGTGCGGTTGGCCGTGTCCGCATTGGGATTGCGGTGCGGTTGGCCGTGTCCGCATTGGGATTGCGGTGCGGTTGGCCGTGTCCGCATTGGGATTGCGGTGGCGGTTGGCCGTGTCCGCATTGGGATTGCGGTGCGGTTGGCGTGGTCCGCATTGGATTGCGGTGCGGTTGGCCGTGTCCGCATTGGGATTGCGGTGCGGTTGGCCGTGTCCGCATTGGGATTGCGTGCGGTTGGCCGTGTCCGCATTGGGATTGCGGTGCGGTTGGCCGTGGTCCGCATTGGGATTGCGGTGCGGTTGGCCGTGTCCGCATTGGGTTGCGGTGCGGTTGCCGTGTCCGCATTGTGATTGCGGTGCGGTTGGCCGTGTCCGCATTGGGATTGCGGTGCGGTTGGCCGTGTCCGCATTGGGATTGCGGTGCGGTTGGCCGTGTCCGCATTGGGATTGCGGTGCGGTTGGCCGTGTCCGCATTGGGATTGCGGTGCGGTTGGCCGTGTCCGCATTGGGATTGCGGTGCGGTTGGCCGTGTCCGCATTGGGATTGCAGTGCGGTTGGCCGTGTCCGCATTGGGATTGCGGTGCGGTTGGCCGTGCCCGCTTTGGGATTGCGATGCGGTTGGCAGTGTCCGCGTTGGGATTGTGTTGCAGTTGGCCGTGTCCGCGTTGGGATTGTGTTGCAGTTGGCCGTGTCCGCGTTTGGGATTGCGTTGCAGTGTCCACGTCGTGGTTGCGTTGCATTGCAGTGTCCGCGTCGTGATTGTGGTGCGGTTGTCCGTGTCCGCGTTGGGATTGCGGTTGGCCGTGTCCGCGTTGGGATTGCGGTTGGCCGTGTCCGCGTTGGGATTGCGGTTGGCCGTGTCCGCGTTGGGATTGCGTTGGGTTGGCCGTGTCCGCGTCGTGATTGCGGTGCGGTTGGGCGTGTCCGCGTCGGGATTGCTGTCCGCGTTGGGATTGTATTGCGGTTGGCCGTGTCCGCGTTGGGATTGTATTGCGGTTGGCCGTGCCCGCTTTGGGATTGCGATGCGGTTGGCCGTGTCCGTGTTGTGATTGCGTTGCCGTGTCCGCGTTGTGATTGCGTTGCAGTTGGTCGTGTTGGGAATGCAGTGCGGTTGGCCGTGTCTGCGTTGGGATTGCGGTTGGCTGTGTCTGCGTTGGGATTGCGGTTGGCCGTGTCCGCGTTGGGATTGCGGTGCGGTTGGCCGTGCCCGCTTTGGGATTGCGGTGCGGTTGGCCGTGCCCGCTTTGGGATTGCGATGCGGTTGGCCGTGTCCGCGTTGTGATTGTGTTGCAGTTGGCCGTGTCCGCGTTTGGGATTGCGTTGCAGTTGGTCGTGTTGGGAATGCAGTGCGGTTGGCCGTGTCCGCGTTGGGATTGCGGTTGGCAGTGTCCGCGTTGGGATTGCGGTGCGGTTGGCCGTGCCCGCTTTGGGATTGCGGTGCGGTTGGCCGTGCCCACTTTGGGATTGCGATGCGGTTGGCCGTGTCCGCTTTGGGATTGCGATGCGGTTGGCCGTGTCCGCGTTGGGATTGCGTTGCAGTGTCCGTGTCGTGATTGCGTTGCGTTGCAGTGTCCGCGTCGGGATTGCATTGCGGTTGGCCGTGTCCGCGTCGTGATTGCGTTGCCGTTGGCCGTGTCCGCGTTATTTGCGTTGCCGTTGGCCGTGGCCGCGTCCGCGTCGTGATTGCGTTGCCGTTGGCCGTGTCCACGTTGTGATTGCGGTGCCGTTGGCCGTGTCCGCGTTGTGATTGTGTTGCGGTTGGCCGTGTCCGCGTCGTGATTGCGGTGCCGTTGGCCGTGTCCGCGTCGTGATTGTGTTGCGGTTTTCCGCGTCGTGATTGCGGTGCCGTTGGCCGTGTCCGCGTTGTGATTGCGGTGCCGTTGGCCGTGTCCGCGTCGTGATTGTGTTGCGGTTTTCCGCGTCGTGATTGCGGTGCCGTTGGCCGTGTCCGCGTCGTGATTGCGGTGCCGTTGGCCGTGTCCGCGTCGTGATTGTGTTGCGGTTTTCCGCGTCGTGATTGCGGTGCCGTTGGCCGTGTCCGCGTTGTGATTGCGGTGCCGTTGGCCGTGTCTGCGTTGTGATTGCGGTGCCGTTGGCCGTGTCCACGTTGTGATTGCGGTGCCATTGGCCGTGTCCGCGTTGTGATTGCGGTGCCGTTGGCCGTGTCCGCGTTGTGATTGCGGTGCCGTTGGCCGTGTCCGCGTTGTGATTGCGGTGCCGTTGGCCGTGTCCGTGTTGTGATTGCGGTGCCGTTGGCCGTGTCCGCGTTGTGATTGCGGTGCCGTTGGCCGTGTCCGCGTTGTGATTGCGGTGCCGTTGGCCGTGTCCGTGTTGTGATTGCGGTGCCGTTGGCCGTGTCCGCGTTGTGATTGCGGTGCCGTTGGCCGTGTCCGCGTTGTGATTGCGGTGCCGTTGGCCGTGTCCGCGTTGTGATTGCGGTGCCGTTGGCCGTGTCCGCGTTGTGATTGCGGTGCCGTTGGCCGTGTCCGCGTTGTGATTGCGGTGCCGTTGGCCGTGTCCGCGTTGTGATTGCGTTGCGGTTGGCCGTGTCCGCGTCGTGATTGCGTTGCGGTTGGCCGTGTCCGCGTCGTGATTGCGTTGCGGTTGGCCGTGTCCGCGTCGTGATTGCGTTGCCGTTGGCCGTGTCCGCGTCGTGATTGCGGTGCCGTTGGCCGTGTCCGTGTTGTGATTGCGGTGCCGTTGGCCGTGTCCGCGTCGTGATTGCGTTGCCGTTGGCCGTGTCCGCGTTGTGATTGCGTTGCGGTTGGCCGTGTCCGCGTCGTGATTGCGTTGCCGTTGGCCGTGTCCGTGTTGTGATTGCGGTGCCGTTGGCCGTGTCCGCGTTGTGATTGCGGTGCCGTTGGCCGTGTCCGCGTTGTGATTGCGTTGCGGTTGGCCGTGTCCGCGTCGTGATTGCGTTGCGGTTGGCCGTGTCCGCGTCGTGATTGCGGTGCCGTTGGCCGTGTCCGTGTTGTGATTGCGGTGCCGTTGGCCGTGTCCGCGTCGTGATTGCGTTGCCGTTGGCCGTGTCCGTGTTGTGATTGCGTTGCCGTTGGCCGTGTCCGTGTTGTGATTGCGGTGCCGTTGGCCGTGTCCGCGTTGTGATTGCGGTGCCGTTGGCCGTGTCCGCGTCGTGATTGCGTTGCCGTTGGCCGTGTCCGCGTCGTGATTGCGTTGCCGTTGGCCGTGTCCGCGTTGTGATTGCGTTGCCGTTGGCCTTGTCCGCGTTGTGATTGCGGTGCCGTTGGCCGTGTCCGCGTCGTGATTGCGTTGCCGTTGGCCGTGTCCGCGTTGTGATTGCGTTGCGGTTGGCCGTGTCCGCGTCGTGATTGCGTTGCCGTTGGCCGTGTCCGCGTTGTGATTGCGTTGCCGTTGGCCGTGTCCGCGTTGTGATTGCGGTGCCGTTGGCCGTGTCCGCGTTGTGATTGCGGTGCCGTTGGCCGTGTCCGCGTTGTGATTGCGTTGCGGTTGGCCGTGTCCGCGTCGTGATTGCGTTGCGGTTGGCCGTGTCCGCGTCGTGATTGCGTTGCGGTTGGCCGTGTCCGCGTCGTGATTGCGTTGCGTTGGCCGTGTCCGCGTCGTGATTGCGGTGCCGTTGGCCGTGTCCGTGTTGTGATTGCGGTGCCGTTGGCCGTGTCCGCGTCGTGATTGCGTTGCCGTTGGCCGTGTCCGCGTTGTGATTGCGTTGCGGTTGGCCGTGTCCGCGTCGTGATTGCGTTGCCGTTGGCCGTGTCCGTTGTGATTGCGGTGCCGTTGGCCGTGTCCGCGTTGTGATTGCGGTGTGCCGTTGGCCGTGTCCGCGTTGTGATTGCGTTGCGGTTGGCCGTGTCCGCGTCGTGATTGCGTTGCCGTTGGCCGTGTCCGCGTCGTGATTGCGGTGCCGTTGGCCGTGTCCGTGTTGTGATTGCGGTGCCGTTGGCCGTGTCCGCGTCGTGATTGCGTTGCCGTTGGCCGTGTCCGTGTTGTGATTGCGTTGCCGTTGGCCGTGTCCGTGTTGTGATTGCGGTGCCGTTGGCCGTGTCCGCGTCGTGATTGCGGTGCCGTTGGCCGTGTCCGCGTCGTGATTGCGTTGCCGTTGGCCGTGTCCGCGTCGTGATTGCGTTGCCGTTGGCCGTGTCCGCGTTGTGATTGCGTTGCCGTTGGCCTTGTCCGCGTTGTGATTGCGTTGCCGTTGGCCTTGTCCGCGTTGTGATTGCGGTGCCGTTGGCCGTGTCCGCGTCGTGATTGCGTTGCCGTTGGCCGTGTCCGCGTTGTGATTGCGTTGCGGTTGGCCGTGTCCGCGTCGTGATTGCGTTGCCGTTGGCCGTGTCCGTGTTGTGATTGCGGTGCCGTTGGCCGTGTCCGCGTCGTGATTGCGTTGCGGTTGGCCGTGTCCGCGTCGTGATTGCGTTGCCGTTGGCCGTGTCCGCGTCGTGATTGCGTTGCCGTTGGCCGTGTCCGCGTCGTGATTGCGTTGCCGTTGGCCGTGTCCGCGTCGTGATTGCGTTGCCGTTGGCCGTGTCCGCGTTGTGATTGCGTTGTCGTTGGCCTTGTCCGCGTTGTGATTGCGTTGTCGTTGGCCTTGTCCGCGTTGTGATTGCGTTGCCGTTGGCCGTGTCCGCGTTGTGATTGCGTTGCCGTTGGCCTTGTCCGCGTTGTGATTGCGTCTCGTGCAGCTCTGTCATGTTTCTTGTGTTCTCATTTCAGGCTCGCACAGGTCTCCTGCGTAAAAGGACGCGCCTGGAGGCCGGGGAGGAGGAGGTGCAGGAGCTGCTGAGGCTGGATGGAGACACCGACCACATTAACCTATTCCGAGATGTGGGGGAGGGGAAAGGAACCGACAAAGGCAACAAGGAATACGAGGAGGAAAAGCGCAAAGAGAAGGTACGGCGTCTGCTTCACACCGCTCTGTCACATACCACGAGTCCCGGCACTGGAGGGGTTAACACAACAATGGTGTCTGTAAAGCAAACCTGGCTCTGGGAACGAGTGGGCGAGCGAGTGGGCGAGCGAGTGGAGAGAAACCCCCGACTCCAGTCATTCCCTGCAGAAATGGATCCTCTTTATGTAGAATCTACTGTGAAGATTCTAAAGTGTGTCTGTGTGTGTCTGTGTGTGTCTGTGTGTGTCTGTGTGTGTCTGTGTGTGTCTGTGTGTGTGTGTGTGTGTGACGGTGTGTGTGTCTGTGTGTGTCTGTGTGTGTGTCTGTGTGTGACTGTGTGTGTGTGTGTGTCTGTGTGTGACGGTGTGTGTGTCTGGTGTGTCTGTGTGTGACGGTGTGTGTGTCTGGTGTGTCTGTGTGTGTTGTGTGTGACGGTGTGTGTGTGTCTGTGTGTGACGGTCTCTGTGTGTGACGGTTAATGTAACGCACAGACACACCCCGGGTTGTGGATTGCGGGTCTGGGTCGGTCATATCTGCGGCAGGAATCGCGCTGGCGTTGTGTCGGATCACCGTGTAACGTCCGATGTGCCGGAGCCGCCAGAGCTCGACCAGCCGCCCGTATCGGAGTAATACCGGACGGATTTCGTGGCCGCGCGAGGCTCCTGCAGATCCAGTTAAGTTGATCTTGGTAGTGAAGGGGTTAAAGATTGGTGCGCTGTCTCTCCTCTCGATGAGATGTCGCAGCCGGTACTCGAGTTCGGTTCTGTGAGTCCGGTTCTGGTCTGACACGTCGTTGTGTTTCCATGTTGTCCCTGCACAGTGTCCAACTCTGGGCTGTGTCCGCGCGTGCGTTACATCACAGAGGACGCGCTGCCCTGACGCACTGCCCTGACGTGAGCGCACTGCCCTGACGCGCGTTCATTAACCTCCCTGTTTGTGAAACCTGCCCCCAACGGCTGCATTACACGAGTTCACAGAAATCCGCTTTAAACAGGGGAGCAGCATGTTGGGTCCGTGACCACCTCCAATCACTTCGCTGACGGTGGACGTCCGTCCCAAAGGGCCGCATGGAGCTGTCAGACCGGTGCCGCATGGAGCTGTCAGACCGGTGCCGCATTGAGCTGTCAGACCGGTGCCGCATGGAGCTGTCAGACCGGTGCCGCATGGAGCTGTCAGACCGGTGCCGCATGGAGCTGTCAGACCGGTGCCGCATGGAGCTGTCAGACCGGTGCCGCATGGAGCTGTCAGACCGGTGCCGCATTGAGCTGTCAGACCGGTGCCGCATGGAGCTGTCAGACCGGTGCCGCATTGAGCTGTCAGACCGGTGCCGCATTGAGCTGTCAGACCGGTGCCGCATTGAGCTGTCAGACCGGTGCCGCATGGAGCTGTCAGACCGGTGCCGCATGGAGCTGTCAGACCGGTGCCGCATTGAGCTGTCAGACCGGTGCCGCATTGAGCTGTCAGACCGGTGCCGCATTGAGCTGTCAGACCGGTGCCGCATGGAGCTGTCAGACCGGTGCCGCATTGAGCTGTCAGACCGGTGCCGCATTGAGCTGTCAGACCGGTGCCGCATGGAGCTGTCAGACCGGTGCCGCATTGAGCTGTCAGACGGTGCCGCATGACTGTCAGACCGGTGCCGCATTGAGCTGTCAGACCGGTGCCGCATGGAGCTGTCAGACCGGTGCCGCATGGAGCTGTCAGACCGGTGCCGCATGGAGCTGTCAGACCGGTGCCGCATGGAGCTGTCAGACCGGTGCCGCATGAGCTGTCAGACCGGTGCCGCATGGAGCTGTCAGACCGGTGCCGCATTGAGCTGTCAGACCGGTGCCGCATGGAGCTGTCAGACCGGTGCCAGACGCGGTGCCGTCATGCGAGCTGATGGAGCTGTCAGACCGGTGCCGCATGGAGCTGTCAGACCGTGTGCCGCATGGAGCTGTCAGACGGTGCCGCATTGAGCTGTCAGACCGGTGCGCATGGAGCTGTCAGACCGGTGCCGCCGATTGAGTGTCAGACCGGTGCCCGCATTGAGCTGTCAGACCGGTGCCGCATGGAGCTGTCAGACCGGTGCGGTGAGCGCGCATGGAGCTGTCAGACCGGTGCGCATTGAGCTGTCAGACCGGTGCCGCAGAGGAGCTGTCAGACCGGTGCCGCATTGAGCTGTCAGACCGGTGCCGCATTGAGCTGTCAGACCGGTGCGCCAATTGAGCTGTCAGACCGGTGCCGCATTGAGCTGTCAGACCGGTGCGCATTGAGCTGTCAACCGGTGCCGCATGGAGCTGTCAGACCGGTGCCGCATGGAGCTGTCAGACCGGTGCCGCATTGAGCTGTCAGACCGGTGCCGCATTGAGCTGTCAGACCGGTGCCGCATTGAGCTGTCAGACCGGTGCCGCATTGAGCTGTCAGACCGGTGCCGCATTGAGCTGTCAGACCGGTGCCGCATTGAGCTCAGACCGGTGCCGCATGGAGCTGTCAGACCGGTGCCGCATTGAGCTGTCAGACCGGTGCCGCATTGAGCTGTCAGACCGGTGCCGCATTGAGCTGTCAGACCGGTGCCGCATTGAGCTGTCAGACCGGTGCCGGCATTGAGCTGTCAGACGGTGCCGCATTGAGCTGTCAGACCGGTGCCGCATGGAGCTGTCAGACCGGTGCCGCATGGAGCTGTCAGACCGGTGCCGCATTGAGCTGTCAGACCGGTGCCGCATGGAGCTGTCAGACCGGTGCGATGTGACAAAGCGCTGGGGGGAGGTTTAATGACTTTGTGTTGATATCCCGCTCAGGAGCGTCAGGAGAAGGCGCTGGGAATCCTCACCTACCTGGGACAGAGCGCAGCCGAATCTCAGACCTGCCGGCCCTGGTATCATGACGTCCCGGCCCGGAGTAAGAAGGAAAGTGACGGCGCCGCGAAGGACAAGAAGCTGAAAACGTCGCTGGATCCTATTCACCAAATGGAGCGCTACCTGCAGAAGAAATCCGGGGAGAAGCGGCGACACAGGAGAAACGTGGAGCGCAAAGTGCCGCGGGAACCAGAGCGGTGAGTCCGTGTCACAGGAACACGTCCCATCATGCTCAAACGACGTCTAAGGCATGATGGGACATGTAGTCCTGAAGCTTTGCTGAGGTCCCGGTGGGTTACGTGTAGACCGTTTGGTTTTATGTGCTTTCTGGGGATTTAACCTCCCGGACGATGGGTTTGTGGCCGCGCTTTATTCCTCCGTGTTTATATAACACATGATTATCATTGTGATCGCTGTGTTCCCCCCCCCCCTCCTTCATTTAGGGCTGTGACGTCGTCCATCGAGCAGCTGCGACAGGAGCGGCTCCGGCGTGAGGCTGCAGAGAGATGCCGCACCGAGGCTTTACTGTCAGGGACGAGGGAGACGTCTGCTCCGGCGCAAGAGACGGACGATCGAAAACGCCGATATAACTCTCAGTTCAATCCACAGTTTGTTCGGAAGCTCCGCCCACGAGACGATACCAGCGACCGGTACTAAGAACCGATGAGGAACGTCACCAGCCGGCAAATTCACCCCCTGCCCCTCCCGGGCCGTGTATGTTTGTGACGTGGTGGAAATCTCACAATAAAACTGTTTTAATGTACAGCTGTCGCACGCCGCTCCTGTGCTGCCCCCTTGTATGGTGTTCCTGCCCCCCCTCTTGTGTGACGCTCCTGTGCTGCCCCCTTGTATGGTGTTCCTGCCCCCCCTCTTGTGTACGCTCCTGTGCTGCCCCCTTGTATGGTGTTCCTGCCCCCCCTCTTGTGTGACGCTCCTGGCCCCCTCACCGACCCCCCCCCCCCTTCGCGCAGCGCTCCTGTCCCCTCCTGCCGTCTCCTTCTCGCGCAGCGCTCCTTTCTCCACCTTCTCGCCCAGCGCTTCTGTCCCCTCCACCCTGCTCTCCTCCTTCCCATGCAGCGTTTCTGTCCCCTCCTCTCCCTCCTGTCCCCTCCTCCTCCTCGAGCGGCGCTCCTGTCCCCTCCACCCCCTCTCCTTCTCGCGCGGCGCTCCTGTCCCTCTCCTCTCTCCCCCCCCATCTCCTCTCGCCCCCTCTCCTCCCCCCTCTCCTCTCTCCCCCTCTCCCTCCCTCTCCCCCCTCTCCTCTCTCCCCCTCTCCTCTCCTCCCCCCTCTCCTCTCTCTCCCCCCCTCTCCTCTCTCCCCCCCCTCTCCTCTCTCTCCCCCCTCTCCTCTCTCTCCCCCCTCTCCTCTCTCTACCCCCTCTCCTCTCTCTCCCCCCTCTCCTCTCTCTACCCCCTCTCCTCTCTCCCCCCCCCTCCCTCTTCTCCCCCTCTCCTCTCTCCCCCCTCTCCTCTCTCCCCCCTCTCCTCTCTCCCCTCTCCTCTCCCCCCTCTCCTCTCTCCCCCCTCTCCTCTCTCCCCCTCTCCTCTCCTCCCCCCTCTCCTCTCTCCCCCCCTCCTCTCTCCCCCCTCTCTCCCCCCTCTCCTCTCTCCCCCTCTCCTCTCCTCCCCTCTCCTCTCTCCCCCTCCCCCCTCCTCCCCCCTCTCCCCCCCTCTCTCCTCTCCCCCCTCTCCTCTCCCCCCCCCCTCTCCCCCCTCTCTCCTCTCTCCCCCCTCTCTCCTCTCCCCCCCCTCTCCTCTCCTCTCTCCCCCCTCTCCTCTCTCCCCCCTCTCCTCTCCCCCCTCTCTCCTCTCTCCCCCTCTCTCCTCTCTCCCCCCCTCTCTCCTCTCTCCCCCCCTCTCTCCCTCTCCCCCCCCTCTCTCCTCTCTCCCCCCTCTCCTCTCTCCTCTCTCCCCCTCTCTCCTCTCCCCCCTCTCTCCTCTCTCCCCCCCTCTCTCCTCTCTCCCCCCTCTCTCCTCTCCCCCCCCTCTCTCCTCTCTCCCCTCCCCCTCTCTCCTCTCTCCCCACCTCTCTCCTCTCTCTCCCCCCTCTCCTCTCTCTCTCTCTCCCCCCTCTCTCTCTTCCTCTCCCCCCCTCTCTCCTCTCCCCCCCCTCTCTCCTCTCCCCTCTCTCCTCTCTCCCCCCTCTCCTCTCCCTCCCCCCCCCCCGAGCGGCGCACCTGTCCCCTCCTCCCCTCTCCTTCTTCTTGAGCGGAGCGGCTCTCCTCCGGCGCTCCTGTCCCCTCCTGTCCTTCTCGTGCGGCGCTCCTGTCCCCTCCTGTCCTTCTCGTGCGGCGCTCCTGTCCCCTCCTCTCCCCTCCTGTCCTTCTCGAGCGGCGCTCCTGTCCCCTCCTGTCCTTCTCGAGCGGCGCTCCTGTCCCTTCCTCTCCCTTCCTGTCCTTCTCGAGCGGCGCTCCTCTCCCCTCCTCCCCCTCCTGTCCTTCTCGAGCGGCGCTCCTGTCCCCTCCTCTCCCCTCCTGTCCTTCTCGAGCGGCGCTCCTGTCCCCTCCTGTCCTTCTCGAGCGGCGCTCCTGTCCCTTCCTCTCCCTTCCTGTCCTTCTCGAGCGGCGCTCCTCTCCCCTCCTCCCCCCTCCTGTCCTTCTCGAGCGGCGCTCCTGTCCCCTCCTCCCCCCTCCTGTCCTTCTCGAGCGGCGCTCCTGTCCCCTCCTCCCCCCTCCTGTCCTTCTCGAGCGGCGCTCCTGTCCCCTCCTCTCCCCTCCTGTCCTTCTCGAGCGGCACTCCTGTCCCCTCCTCTCCCCCTGTCCTTCTCGAGCGGCGCTCCTGTCCCCTCCTCTCCCCTCCTGTCCCCTCCTGTCCTTCTCGAGCGGCGCTCCTGTCCCCTCCTGTCCTTCTCGAGCGGCGCTCCTCTCCCCTCCTGTCCTTCTCGAGCGGCGCTCCTGTCCCCTCCTCTCCCCTCCTGTCCTTCTCGAGCGGTGCTCCTGTCCCCTCCTCCCCCCTCCTCCTGTCCTTCTCGAGCGGCGCTCCTGTCCCCTCCTCTCCCTCCTGTCCTTCTCGAGCGGCGCTCCTGTCCCTCCTCTCCCCTCCTGTCCTTCTCGAGCGGCGCTCCTGTCCCTCCTCTCCCCTCCTGTCCTTCTCGAGCGGCGCTCCTGTCCCCTCCTCCCCCTCTCCTTCTTCTTGAGCGGCGCTCCTCTCCTCCGGCGCTCCTGTCCCCTCCTGTCCTTCTCGTGCGGCGCTCCTGTCCCCTCCTCTCCCCTCCTGTCCTTCTCGAGCGGCGCTCCTGTCCCCTCCTATCCCCTCCTGTCCTTCTCGAGCGGCGCTCCTGTCCCCTCCTGTCCTTCTCGAGCGGCGCTCCTGTCCCCTCCTGTCCTTCTCGAGCGGCGCTCCTGTCCCCTCCTCTCCCCTCCTGTCCTTCTCGAGCGGCGCTCCTGTCCCCTCCTCTCCCCTCCTGTCCTTCTCAAGCGGCGCTCCTGTCCCTCCTCTCCCCTCCTGTCCTTCTCGAGCGGCGCTCCTGTCCCCTCCTCTCCCCTCCTGTCCTTCTCGAGCGGCGCTCCTGTCCCCTCCTCTCCCCTCCTGTCCTTCTCGAGCGGCGCTCCTGTCCCCTCCTCTCCCCTCCTGTCCTTCTCGAGCGGCGCTCCTGTCCCCTCCTCCCCCTCTCCTTCTTCTTGAGCGGCGCTCCTCTCCTCCGGCGCTCCTGTCCCCTCCTGTCCTTCTCGTGCGGCGCTCCTGTCCCCTCCTCTCCCCTCCTGTCCTTCTCTCGAGCGGCGCTCCTGTCCCCTCCTATCCCCTCCTGTCCTTCTCGAGCGGCGCTCCTGTCCCCTCCTGTCCTTCTCGAGCGGCGCTCCTGTCCCCTCCTGTCCTTCTCGAGCGGCGCTCCTGTCCCTCCTCTCCCTCCTGTCCTTCTCGAGCGGCGCTCCTGTCCCCTCCTCTCCCCTCCTGTCCTTCTCAAGCGGCGCTCCTGTCCCCTCCTCTCCCCTCCTGTCCTTCTCGAGCGGCGCTCCTGTCCCCTCCTCTCCCCTCCTGTCCTTCTCGAGCGGCGCTCCTGTCCCCTCCTCTCCCCTCCTGTCCTTCTCGAGCGGCGCTCCTGTCCCCTCCTCTCCCTCCTGTCCTTCTCGAGCGGCGCTCCTGTCCCCTCCTCTCCCCTCCTGTCCTTCTCGAGCGGCGCTCCTGTCCCCTCCTGTCTCCCTTTCGGACTATCCTCAGCCCCGTGGGTTTTCACGAAACTGCTAAAACTGGTGGTGACATCTCTTTAGGAATGCGGAATTCGCCTGGTCACATACCTGGACGATATCCTGTTGCTGCAGATACCGAAACGACTCTAATGTCCCACTTACAAGGGACTATAGACACTTTTCAACGGCACGGGTTCCTCATCGACCCTTCATCTTCCACTTCAGAAGATGGTTTCAATCCCAAAGGAAGTACACTCTCTTCTCCAGAGAGAACTCACGCTTCGCTGTCTGGCCCAAGTGATCGGCTTACTTGCAGCCACTCGCTTGGCAGTACCTCCGGCTCCATTGTACTACAGGGCCCTCCAACGCTTGAAGGCCCATTTTCTTCGCAAAGGACTCCAATACTCTGCTCAGGTGACTCTGACAGACTAAGCCCGTTCGGATCGGTCATGGTGGATCGAGAACATCCAATATTGGAACGAGAAACCTTTGGTCCCACCTGGTCCAACGCTCATCATAGAATCAGATGCTTGCCACACCGGTTCGGGAGCCCGATAGGGTCCCCTGGAGACAGAAGGTTGTTGGTTCCTATTAGAATCAACTCTCCACATAAATTGCCTAGAATTGTTGGCAGGACTGTTCGCAATACAATGTTTCACAAAGGGTCAACACGATCAATCCATCCTAAAATTGGAAAACCTGTCAGCAGTATGAAGCATCAATTGTCTAGGGAGCCGAGGTCGGAACCCCTTTCTCTAGTAGCAAGAAAGTTTTGGTCCCATTGCTTCACCCACAAACTGACCATACTGGCCCAATTCATTCCGGGCATGATGAATCTCGTGGCAGATTGGAACTCCAGGCACACGGAGGAGACTGGAGATTGCACTCCTCGATGTTTGCAGCGCTTGTCACTCGTTGGGGTTCCTTGGACATAGACCTCTTTGCGTCAAGGGCCACGTTTCTTCAGTTGGCATCCAGACACAGAGGCATTAGTGACGGAAGCCTTCCTACAGAATTGGGTCGGACCACGACATTATGCATTTCCTCCGTTTACCATGATGGCGACAACGTTGGCACTCATTCGCTTCCAACGAGTTACAGTTGTGTTAACACCCCTCTGGAGGGGTCAACCATGGTTCCCGTCCCCGTTAGATCCCGCGGATCTTTCCTGTACGCTCGGATTTGTACTGAATCCGGAGGAACAACCTCACCCACTGTTCCATCTGGGTCATTGCAGACTGGCGGCATGGTTGGTCTCGGGACTTGGATCTCTCCCTGGCATGTCAGAACCGACTCGCTCCCTGCTCTTGGAAACCTGGGGCCCGGGGACCCGTTCCGCTTACAACTCAGCATGGCTAAACTGGTTTAGCTGGGGTGTGGAAAGACACCTGGATCCCTTTTCAGCCCCTGTGACTTACTAGATTTTCTTTCGGAATTGTTTCATGAGAGTCGAGCATATCGTACAATCAATGTGGCCAGGTCGGCTATTTCAGCTTCCCATGTGGGTTCTCACGGGGTGCCTATAGGTCGCCATCCGTTAGTGTGCCGTTTGTTAAGGGCCATTCGTTTATCACGTCCCCCAGTTCCATGTTATAGCTTGACCTGGGACATTTCAGTGATCCTCCAATCTCTGTCTGGTTGGCCTTCTAATGCAGTTCTGTCCATCCGTCAATTGTCAGCTAAATTGTTGATGTTACTTTGTCTCTTGTCCTGTAAACGAGTTAGTGGTGTACGTGCTTTAGATGTTCCATCACGTTCTTTCAGTCCTGACTGGGTTACGTTTGCTATTACGCGACGTACAGAAACAGCCATAACCTCTCTTTTTTTATCCATATCTTAGATCACCCACTTACTTGTCCTATAAGGTGTTAACAGGAGTACGAATCTCGTACGGGTCAGTTTCGCACTAGTGGGAATTCCCCTCTGTTTTTGTCACTTAAGTCTCCTCATAATCCGGTATCCTCAGCATCCCTGGCACATTGGATGTGATGGCTTATGTAGGAAGCAGATGTCACGGACGCGCAACGCTGACACAGGGTTAAAAAAAAAATCACTATCCGTCTACACTAGACCCAAAATAATGACTACATGGCCCACAATCCCCTGCACGCACTTGCCTAACTGTCACGTCAACACCTTCACTCCAGAAGGGCACGCATCGTGATGAAGTGGACACAGGAGTACAACTCACTATCCGTCCACACTCGACCTGGAATACTGACTACGTTGCACACAATCCCCCGCACCCACTTCCCTTGTAATTTATCAACGCTACCACCACAGACAAACGACTTTTTACCCAGGATTCCTAATGCCTGAACCAGAGCTGGCCTGAGACCCTGGCTACGCACCTCAAAATAGGAAACAGTCCGAACGACTGACTTCACCCCAACTCACTGTTTAGTAGATCGACTCGAGCTTAAACAAAGGCAAATCTCTATGATAATCCAGTCCCTCAGCGTGGATCGAATATCAAGCAGAAGCAGATCTTCAGTTTTATATTTTATGACGAATGTCACAGGCATATGGAACAAGATATTACAATTTAATGGTTACAAACACAAGCAGAGAAATGGAAAGGATCAAAACACAGAACCTACTCGCACGTCAGCAAGCTAAACTGATATCTGTGACCCCCTGGGGCTGGAGATTGGACAAACCGGCAAATTCCCACTTTTGCGTGGCCCCAGAAAGCATAAGCCTAAACCACATGACTTGTTTCAGCATATATACATTTTCCCTGTTCCTCCAAGGTACAGACCATAGATGGTACAGCCCGCCCACTACATTTCCCAGAATCCCCCTTCTTGTTATTTCATGGGCATGCTCAGTTCACTTCTTATTTAATTCATAAATATAATAACAATTATCCAAAGATCGTCTCTAGCAATCCAAAGTCATATTCGTTTCTTATGAAATGCACTTTTGGCCACAGCGGTGCCGCTCCGACTGGCTTTTCCCCTCGATATGAGTTGGTGTACCCCCCCATGCTGAGCAGAACAAAGGGGCAATTTCCACCATTCACACCTTCCATGGCTTCAAAGGTCTCAAGGGGTTATGAACTAGTGGGAAGGGCTAAGGGGAAGTTATGTTAGATTTTTTTTGCTTGTTCACTTTTTTTCTCTTGCTATGATTAAATATCAAGAAAAGAGATGCAAATACTTGCCTCCAAGTCATTATTAACCCCTTCCCGACCGCGGACGTACCATGTACGTCATTGCAGCGGGTCTCTCTTAGACCCGCTGACGTACATGGTACGTCCTGCCGTTTTTGAGCTGCTGGAAGCGATCGGATCGCTTCCAGCAGCTCAAACGCCATTGCAGGATGCCTGGGAGTCCAGGCATCCGTGCAATGGCCGTTAGAAGTGCCGGGGCACCATGTGATCGCTCCCCGGAGCGATCTACATCCGGTTGCACCGGAGAGGTGCCCGGCACTTCTACAGAGCGCTGGAAGCGATCGGATCGCTTCCAGCTGCTCTGAGCATATTACAAGGATGCCTCGACATCGAGGCATCCTTGTAATATACTTACCTGCCGCTGGTCCGTCCGTGATCGCTCCCCCCGAGCGATCACTTCCGGTAGCGGCAGGAAGTACTGAGTGCCACGAGGTATCGAGGCACTCAGTACAAAATCGATCACTTCAGTGATCAGGTGCTCTGCTGGGTGCCTCGAGGGATCAAGGCACCCAGCAGAGTAAAAAAAAGTGAAAAAAAGTAAAAAAAAAGTGTAAAAAAAAGTAAAAGAAAAAGTAAAAAAAGTGTGTAAAAAAAGTGTAAAAAAAGAAAAATAAATAAAATAAACTGACAGTTAGGGGTAGGGTTAGGGTTAGGGTTAGGGGTAGGGTTAGGGTTAGGGGTAGGGTTAGGGTTAGGGTTAGGGTTAGGGTTAGGGTTAGGGTTAGGGTTAGGGTTAGGGGTAGGGTTAGGGTTAGGGTTAGGGTTAGGGGTAGGGTTAGGGGTAGGGTTAGGGGTAGGGTTAGGGTTAGGGTTCTAAGGGTAGGGTTAGGGTTCTAAGGGCAGGGTCATCTTGGGGCTGAGTGGGATGTTCCTAGCCTGCCTCATCAGAGAGGCAGGCTAGCAACATCCAATCAGAAGTTAGAAAAAATCAAAATAAAATTTCTAATTTGTCAGGTCAGGCCAATATTTTGTAAATATTGGCTCTGACCTCTGTGATTCTCCCTCCCTCTCCTCACTTGTGTTTTGGTGAGCGAGAGAGAGAGATCAGATTTGACAGGTTAGAGATTTTAGTGAGATTTAGTGAGATTAGAAAAATTGAGGCAGATTTAGAGAGATTTTAGGGAGATTTAGAAGAATTGAGGCAGGTTTAGAGGGATTTAGAGAGATTTAGGTGTTTATTTGTATTTTCTTGTGAAACCCAACGGTTCTTCTAAGAACCAACAATCCGCTTATATATATATAATAATTATAAAATTTTATAATCTATTATATATAATGTCTGAGAGGGTGTACAGCGCCGAGGAGGCATATGCCATCCTGGCGTCAGAATCTGAGGCATCTGCGTCAGACTCAGACCCTCATTTCGACCCCGCTAACTGCTCAGAGACGTCGCTAGATACATTATCTATGCTGGCTGATGTATCTAGTGATGTTTCTGATACAGATCCTGGGTCACCACCTGCCAGCAGGAGACGCACAGCTCCAGCTGAGGAGTGGGTAGTGCCTCATCGCCAGAGGCCAGATATCCCTCCTTTCACGGCAAATCCTGGCATCAATATTGATGTTGCAGGATTTACCGCCACACAGTTTTTGCAGGTGTTTATGGGGGATGATTTGTTGGGCCACATCGTGGCCCAATCAAATCTGTATGCCCATCAGCATTGTGCTGCGAAGCCAGACTCCTACTTGGCAAGGCAGCAATGGACCCCGCTAGATGTGCCAGAATTTCTGAAATTCTGGGCACTTACTATGCTGAGGGCATCATAAAGAAGCCCTCAATTCGCTCCTGCTGGAGCAGTAGCCCCATCTGCTCTACCCCCATTTACCTCCAATCAATGTCACGTAGAAGGTATGAAAACATTTTGCGTTTCATGCACTTCAGTGACAACAGCCTGTGCTCCCCTAGAGAGCATCCCCAGTTTGACAGGCACCAGACTTTTACATTTTATTCGTACATTTTTATGTTCTACAATTGGTGCTGTATTTTGCCAAAATCTTTGCACACCTATGCATGGGGGGCATGGGTGTACTCAGGAGATCTTGCAGAAAACAACCTGGAGAGTTTTCATGCAGTAACAAACAACAGTGTCTGCTAAGGCTAGGGTCAGACGAGCGTGATTTCTACGGACTGTACGTCCGTGCAGTACGGACATCGTCAGTACGGAAGACGCAGTAGTGGTCACACAGTCCGTTTTTTCACTGACATTTATTTTTTGACAGATGTAGGAGGGACAATAAATTCAATTGCAAAACCATTTTGTCCGTGAAAAATGCAGGACGTATAAATGCAGTCCGTCTGACCACGTTCCATCACTCACACACAAAGCTATGCAGACGTTGCGGACGCAGCGCACTTTGTGCGGCCGTTCTAGCGGTTCTACGTTCTTGCCTGCCTTGCGTCCGTGGGCCGCGGCCGTTGTGCGTCCGCAGTTCAGTGCGGACGTACTTCGTGTGTCGGGCTCCATTGGACTTTATGTCATGCTATCACGGACGTACTTTTAGGCGCGATCACGGACGTGAACACTACGCTCGTCTGACCCTAGCCTAAATCACAGTCCAAAACTACTGTGGGCGTAAAAATCTGAAATTTGAAAAATTACCGCCACACACCTTGTTGCCAAATGTTTTGGGCTAAAACCGTTGCATCCATGGCATCAAAGCACTCCATATGCAATACCTTGGGGTGTCAACATAACAAATATAAACAATTTTCTGGCAATAATTCAAACTGGGGTATGCGGTAGACCCAAAACCAAAGATAGGCCTAGCTGAAGAAATAATCTCAATTTCAACTCTAATGACAAAGTCATAAAAATTGTATTTGAACCTTCCCAAAATCCTGGCAAACCTAGGCATGGGGGGCATGGGTGTACTCAGGAGATCTTGCAGAAAACAACCTGGAGAGTTTTCATGCAGTAACAAACAACAGTGTCTGCTAAATCACAGTCCAAAACTACTGTGGGCGTAAAAATCTGAAAATTGAAAAATTACCGCCACACACCTTCTCAAATGTTTTGGGCTAAAACCGTTGCATCCATGGCATCAAAGCACTCCATATGCAATACCTTGGGGTGTCAACATAACAAATATAAACAATTTTCTGGCAATAATTCAAACTGGGGTATGCGGTAGACCCAAAACCAAAGCTAGGCCTAGCTGAAGAAATAATCTCAATTTCAACTCCAATGACAAAGTCATAAAAATTGTATTTGAACCTTCCCAAAATCCTGGCAAACCTATGCATGGGGGGCATGGGTGTACTCAGGAGACCTTGCAGAAAACAACCTGGAGAGTTTTCATGCAGTAAAAAACAACAGTGTCTCCTAAATCACAGTCCAAAACTGATGTGGGTGTGAAAATGAAAAATGACCACCAACAGTATCTAATTTGTTTGGAGCAAACGGATGCATCCATAGCATAAAAACACTCCATTTACAATACTTTGGGGTGTTAGCTTACCAAATATATGCACGTTCATAAAACTGGGGTATGTAAAAAGGCCCTAAAAAGAAGATAAGCAAAGAAGATACTGTATGTCAAATTAGAAAATTGACAAGCACATGTCAAAGATTGGCGTAGCCCCCCAAAACAACAGAACAAATCTATATATGGGTGGTATCAATTTACTCAGAAGATGTTGCTGAACATATTTTGGGGTGTTTTTTGGCAGTAACCCATAACTGGATTTGACAATTCATGCCTAAAGTACAATGTGTGTGAAAAAATAACACAAAAAGTGACTACCTGAAAGTTTGACAAAGAGCTAGTGCATGGAAAGTGTTAAAATACAACTCTTTGAAGCACCCTAGGGTGTGCCCTTTCTAAAAATATATGGTTTGATGGGGGTAAATTACTTTGGCCGGCTTCAAAAATGTCCCAAATAGGACATGGGTGCATGATGACGAAATGTGAAAATTCCAAGTTGGAAAACTGAAATGCGCACCCCCCAAATAAGGCCTTTTAGCCCCCAAATGACCCGACATACCTATACATGGGTGGTATCAATTTACTCAGAAGATGTTGCTGAACATATTTTGGGGTGTTTTTTGGCAGTAACCCATAACTGGATTTGACAATTCATGCCTAAAGTACAATGTGTGTGAAAAAATAACACAAAAAGTGACTACCTGAAAGATTGACAAAGAGCTAGTGCATGGAAAGTGTTAAAATACAACTCTTTGAAGCACCCTAGGGTGTGCCCTTTCTAAAAATATATGGTTTGATGGGGGTAAATTACTTTGGCCGGCTTCAAAAATGTCCCAAATAGGACATGGGTGCATGATGACGAAATGTGAAAATTCCAAGTTGGAAAACTGAAATGCGCACCCCCCAAATAAGGCCTTTTAGCCCCCAAATGACCCGACATACCTATACATGGGTGGTATCAATTTACTCAGAAGATGTTGCTGAACATATTTTGGGGTGTTTTTTGGCAGTAACCCATAACTGGATTTGACATTTCATGCCTAAAGTACAATGTGTGTGAAAAAATAACACAAAAAGTGACTACCTGAAAGTTTGACAAAGAGCTAGTGCATGGAAAGTGTTAAAATACAACTCTTTGAAGCACCCTAGGGTGTGCCCTTTCTAAAAATATATGGTTTGATGGGGGTAAATTACTTTGGCCGGCTTCAAAAATGTCCCAAATAGGACATGGGTGCATGATGACGAAATGTGAAAATTCCAAGTTGGAAAACTGAAATGCGCACCCCCCAATAAGGCCTTTTAGCCCCCAAATGACCCGACATACCTATACATGGGTGGTATCAATTTACTCAGAAGATGTTGCTGAACATATTTTGGGGTGTTTTTTGGCAGTAACCCATAACTGGATTTGACAATTCATGCCTAAAGTACAATGTGTGTGAAAAAATAACACAAAAAGTGACTACCTGAAAGTTTGACAAAGAGCTAGTGCATGGAAAGTGTTAAAATACAACTCTTTGAAGCACCCTAGGGTGTGCCCTTTCTAAAAATATATGGTTTGATGGGGGTAAATTACTTTGGCCGGCTTCAAAAATGTCCCAAATAGGACATGGGTGCATGATGACGAAATGTGAAAATTCCAAGTTGGAAAACTGAAATGCGCACCCCCCAAATAAGGCCTTTTAGCCCCCAAATGACCCGACATACCTATACATGGGTGGTATCAATTTACTCAGAAGATGTTGCTGAACATATTTTGGGGTGTTTTTTGGCAGTAACCCATAACTGGATTTGACAATTCATGCCTAAAGTACAATGTGTGTGAAAAAATAACACAAAAAGTGACTACCTGAAAGATTGACAAAGAGCTAGTGCATGGAAAGTGTTAAAATACAACTCTTTGAAGCACCCTAGGGTGTGCCCTTTCTAAAAATATATGGTTTGATGGGGGTAATTACTTTGGCCGGCTTCAAAAATGTCCAAATAGGACATGGGTGCATGATGACGAAATGTGAAAATTCCAAGTTGGAAAACTGAAATGCGCACCCCCCAAATAAGGCCTTTTAGCCCCCAAATGACCCGACATACCTATACATGGGTGTATCAATTACTCAGAAGATGTTGCTGAACATATTTTGGGGTGTTTTTTGGCAGTAACCCATAACTGGATTTGACAATTCATGCCTAAAGTACAATGTGTGTGAAAAAATAACACAAAAAGTGACTACCTGAAAGATTGACAAAGAGCTAGTGCATGGAAAGTGTTAAAATACAACTCTTTGAAGCACCCTAGGGTGTGCCCTTTCTAAAAATATATGGTTTGATGGGGGTAAATTACTTTGGCCGGCTTCAAAAATGTCCAAATAGGACATGGGTGCATGATGACGAAATGTGAAAATTCCAAGTTGGAAAACTGAAATGCGCACCCCCCAAATAAGGCCTTTTAGCCCCCAAATGACCCGACATACCTATACATGGGTGGTATCAATTTACTCAGAAGATGTTGCTGAACATATTTTGGGGTGTTTTTTGGCAGTAACCCATAACTGGATTTGACATTTCATGCCTAAAGTACAATGTGTGTGTGAAAAAATAACACAAAAAGTGACTACCTGAAAGTTTGACAAAGAGCTAGTGCATGGAAAGTGTTAAAATACAACTCTTTGAAGCACCCTAGGGTGTGCCCTTTCTAAAAATATATGGTTTGATGGGGGTAAATTACTTTGGCCGGCTTCAAAAATGTCCCAAATAGGACATGGGTGCATGATGACGAAATGTGAAAATTCCAAGTTGGAAAACTGAAATGCGCACCCCCCAAATAAGGCCTTTTAGCCCCCAAATGACCCGACATACCTATACATGGGTGGTATCAATTTACTCAGAAGATGTTGCTGAACATATTTTGGGGTGCTTTTTGGCAGTAAACCTTAAAGTTCACAGTACATGTATTCTTAAATTGCGTTCAAAAACTTTGGCATAGATTTGTGGTAAAATGGTTTGCATGGAAAGAGTCAAAATACCCCAAGTTTAATACCTTGATTTGTGTACTTTAAAAAAATATGTATATGTGGAGGGTTATTCAGGAATTAGTGACAGATATCAGTGTTACAATGTCACTATCACTAGTTTTGAAAATAAACTCTTTGGAAATGGCAAAGTGCTACTTGCACTTATTGTTGCATAAAATAAGGAAAAAAGCGAGGAATATGTAAACATTTGGTATTGCTAAACTCAGTACTAAATTTAAACTACTAAGGAATAAAAAATTTTTGACGGTTGTTGATACATAAGAAATTTGGGGTCAAAGTTCGAAAAAGTGGTGTTTTTTCAATTTTTGTGTCATATTTCACAATATTTTTTATAGTAAATTATATGAAATGATGAAAAAAATGGTATCTTTATAAAGTCCATTTAGTGACGAGAAAAACAGTGTAAAATATGTGTGGGTTACATAAACGAGTAAGAGGAAAATTTGACGTAAACACTAAGAGCGCAGAAACGTAAAAACAGCTGCGGTCACGAACGGACGGATTTGTGTAAAACCGCCCGGTCACTAAGGGGTTAAAATTCTAACTTTCCATCATAGTAATAGGTAAATTTAATTTAGATTCGTCTTGAAAAATAAAAAACTTCTTTTATCTTTTCCTTTTTTTTTTTTTTTCTTCAAAAAATCCTATTGATACACTGGATCAGCAGATCAGAGGGATGCTGTTACAGCACACAGAATGGAGTTTCTTTGCAGCTTCTCTCACAGCCAGGCCTCACATGCTCCCTCACTGCTCCAGCATGTCTGCTTCCTTCTCACAGCCAGGCCTCATACACGCCCTCACTGCTCCAGCATGTCTGCTTCTTTCTCACAGCCAGGCCTCCATAAAAGTGGTGACAGTACTTTGGTATCCAACTACCGTCCGATCTCATTGCTTCCTGTAATGTCTAAAATTTTGAAAAAAATGTGTGTACACACAATTACATAATTATTATCAATCTTCAAACTATTTAACCCCAGATCAAGCCGGCTTTCATCCAAATCACTCCACTACAAACGCCCTTCTAAAAGTCTGTAATGATATCCAAGCTGGGATGGAACAAGGAAACCTAACTGCAGCATCTTCCGTGATTTTGCCAAGGCCTTTGACACAGTAGACCATGGTATCCTATTAAAAAACGTAAACAACGGTATTGGTGATCGCACGCTAACTTGGTTTCAATCGTATGTATCCGACCGATTGCAATATGTGTGCATTTCTGACAGCTTCACCCTGCCAGTCATGTGCATTGTACCCCAAGACTCGTTACTCGGCCCCCTGCTATTCACGTTATTCATAAACGATCTGCCCAACGTCTGCAAAGCCTCAACTGTACATATGTACGCAGACGACACTGTAATCTATACCAGCAAACCAAATCTCCCGCAGCTGGAGGCCGTGCTGCAAGAACAATTCACAGAGGTAGAAAAGTGGATCAAAGAAAACAAACTTTTTCTAAATACTGACAAAACTGTTAGGATGATCTTTGGAACAAAACCTAAACTACACAAATTGCAAACACCCCATCTATGTGTTGGGACAAAATCAAATGGCACGCTGACCACAGTCACTTCTCTCAAATATCTAGGTATGTGGTTGGACCCTAATCTATCCTTTGGCCCCACATCGAAAAACTCTCATCTAAACTTTACCCCAAACTAGGTGCCCTGTACAGAAACAAATCCTGCCTGAGCCCCGCGGTAAGAAAGCAGATTGTACAACAAATGCTTATGCCGGCTATTGAATATGGAGATGGTGCGTTTGCGGGGCGGCTGCATACACTACTTCAGAAACTTCTACAATGTAGTAACTCCTTCTGCCGCTTTGTGCTACAATGTAACTACATAAACCACCATTGTGACATGTTTAAAAGAGCTAAACTGGTCATCACCAGAATCTAGACGCACTCTTCACCTTTCCAACCTTGTGTTGAAGAGCTTTTCTGGGAAGCTGCCACCCTACCTGAATAGACTGCTTCCCCCGGCAGTTCCCTCATCCTATAACCTCAGATCCAGGACCAGCACCTTACTTGCAATACCACAATACAAAAAGAAAGTGACTCGATCCTCATTTTCCTACAGAGCACCACAATTATGGAATAACCTCCCAGACACCATCAAATCTTCCCCCAGTCTAAAGTCACTCGAGCTCCTTATTAACATACCTCAATACGGAATGCACCTGTAAACATGTAACACAGTGACTATATACAGAATGCGCCTGTAAACATGTAACACAGTGACTATATATAGAATGTACCTGTAAACATGTAACACAGTGACTATATACAGAATGTACCTGTAAACATGTAACATAGTGACTATATACAGAATGCGCCTGTAAACATGTAACACAGTGACTATATACAGAATGTGCCTGTAAACATGTAACATAGTGACTATATACAGAATGCACCTGTAAACATGTAACACAGTGACTATATACAGAATGCGCCTGTAAACATGTAACACAGTGACTATATACAGAATGCACCTGTAAACATGTAACAGTGACTACAGAATGCACCTGTAAACATGTAACACAGTGACTATATACAGAATGCGCCTGTAAACATGTAACAGTGACTATATACAGAATGCACCTGTAAACATGTAACACAGTGACTATATACAGAATGCACCTGTAAACATGTAACACAGTGACTATATACAGAATGTACCTGTAAACATGTAACACAGTGACTATATACAGAATGTACCTGTAAACATGTAACACAGTGACTATATACAGAATGTACCTGTAAACATGTAACACAGTGACTATATACAGAATGCACCTGTAATCCTGTTACATAGTGACTATATACAGAATGCACCTGTAAACATGTAACACAGTGACTATATACAGAATGCGCCTGTAAACATGTAACATAGTGACTATATACAGAATGCGCCTGTAAACATGTAACACAGTGACTATATACAGAATGCACCAGTAAACATGTAACATAGTGACTATATACAGAATGCACCTGTAATCCTGTTACATAGTGACTATATACAGAATGCACCTGTAAACATGTAACACAGTGACTATATACAGAATGTGCCTGTAAACATGTAACACAGTGACTATATACAGAATGCACCTGTAAACATGTAACATGTGACTATATACAGAATGCACCTGTAAACATGTAACATGTGACTATATACAGAATGCACCTGTAAACATGTAACACAGTGACTATATACAGAATGTGCCTGTAAACATGTAACATGTGACTATATACAGAATGCACCTGTAAACATGTAACACAGTGACTATATACAGAATGCTCCTGTAAACATGTAACACAGTGACTATATACAGAATGCACCTGTAAACATGTAACATAGTGACTATATACAGAATGATATTCTAGGAGTGTATGTTAATGAAAATATGAAGCGGACACAGAAGTTAATGATTAAGTCGCCTACTGATGACCGGGTCTGACTTCGGCAGACAAAAAACCACAGAAGAAAACGCGAACACATAACTGGAATAATATATATATTATAGGCCACAGCTAAAACTCCACACTATAACACCACCATAATAATACAAATAACAAAATAAAACAATAATACAGTGCTGAGAGAGGACTCCCCACACACCTCCAAACCAACCAACCAACCACCAAAAATATTCCCAACTCCCAACCATCTAAACCAAAAAATCCTAACTAAAAAGGGACCCCTAGCCAGCACTGCCTACAAGCCCCCGCCACGAGCTCCTCACATAACCCCTTATGGGAGAGCTCCCCTATCAAGGAAAAACAGGGCTTGTTCAATCCCTTCTTTGAGTTCAAGGATGAACAGATCCTTGCCCATATCTGTCAGGTGAACTCCGTCCGCCATAAAATAACACTCCGCCTCCTTCTCTTCAAAAGGTAGATGTTGCACCACCACACCCTCCATCCTCCTCACGAACCTCCCCATGCAGCATTCATCTTGATACGCCCCAGCCGCACCGCCTCCTCATTCTCCGCCTACTCCCACACCATCCTTGGCATCACCTCGGACCACACCACCACTGTCCATGGTGACCACACCCTCAACTGCCGCAGATCTTTCTGCATCTGCTCCAGCAGCATACATAGAGGGACCGCACCCAAATCGTTCCCTCCCATGTGAACCACCAGCACATGGGGAACTTCACCGTGCCTCAGGGCACCCAAAACCGTCGGCTTAAACTCCTCCCATAGGAGTCCACTGATTCCGATCCACCGTACCCGTGTTGCCGACCCAAGCAGACCCATCTGAACTCCAGAGGATCGCACCAACGTCCTTCTTCTCGCCCAAAAAATCAACGAGTCTCCAATAATCCACAGCACTCTTGGATCTGCAAAAACAAATTACCAACATCTCCACCACACAAAATACTTTAAAAGAAAATTCCCCACCAAACATCCCACCAATAACCACGATCATACCTGCAAAGAAAACATATCATAAACACCAACTCCTTGCCTCCAAATACTCCAAACCCCCACACTCAACCCCAAACAACCAACAAATTTACAAAGATAAAATAGAATAAATATATATTCCGTATAAAAGTATATTTCATGTAAAATAGAGAATTAATTTTTCAAAATTTTCTTTGTATTTTTTCTTTTTGTTATAAAAGTTGAAAACATAACATACATCACACTGTGCTCCACATAACCTCCCAGCTTTAACAGATGATTACAAAATTCATGACAGCAAACCAGGACGAACGTAAGACTTAAAAGCCCTTGAGTTCCATCCTCCCAATTCTTGAATTTCCGTTGCCGACAAACCCAACCTTGAAGCTTCCGTTGTTGCCCCAATCCGAAAAGAATGAGAACCAAAATCTTTCGGGTTTCTCCCTAAACTCCCCAAAACCTTCCTAAAAATAGAAATAAACTGAAATCTTGATAAGGCTGACCCGTCCGCGTGACATAAAGAAGCCACACTAGACTCCACCCGGACCTCCAAAATATTCTTAACGTTCTCCACTGGACAAACCACACAGTAATCCACACACTGAACAAACCGACTCTACGCCCCCTATCCAACTGATCCGTCTTGGAGTTAGCAACCCAAATAACCAAATCATTAACTCCCAATCAAACCACATCAGCTCCTAAACCACCACCTCCTCTCCTAGAATTACACACCAACTCACACACTCAAAATGCCCCAAAAAACCCTAAACAAAAAGCCGCCCTCAAAAGCAGGACCTCATAAGGTGAAGAACAAAAACTCCCAACAAAATCCCACAGCCTCTCCAATAATTGTCTCGAAACTGGGCACCTAGCGTCCACCCTGCATTCCCTTTTACATAACCCCGAACTGCACATCTGATCACAAAATCTTTGGTAACATCTCTTCTACCGATACTTGAAAAAGGAAAGCCAAGGCGGCAAGAGCCTGCCGAACTACTCCCGGAGATACCCCAGACTCAAATAGTCGAATGAGGTATGCTCTAAGCAGACTTACCTCATCCAGACCACCTACTGCCACATACCTGAACCGCTCCGCCAAAGCGTCCCAATCCCTCCATACTCGCGAGTAGGCCTTCCAAGAGGACTCAGACAACGGAGCCAGGGAATGAAACCTGTCCCACTGAAAACAAGACAAACTATCCGCCACTGAGTTAAGGCGACCCGGAACATGCCTTGCCCTACATAAAACATTAAACTTAAGACACAACAACGCAAATCTCTTCAGCAATCTAATAACCGGCAATGAGGAAGCTGATAAACAATTAACCGCCGACACCACCACCATGTTGTCAGAACGGAACAGAATCCTTCTTCCCTCCAGAGCAGAGAGCACCTCCCCACAGCTCCAAGGCCACTACTAATGGAAACGACTCCAAAAAGGCCAAATTCCTCACCAAGGAAGATGCCAACCAACGATCAGGCCAACGAGAAGCGCACCAACGACCCCCAAAATATACCCCAAAACCAACACCTCCTGAAGCGTCTGTAAAAAATTCCAGCCCCTTCGCCAAAACCTTTTTCGAATGGAATAAGGCCACCCCATTAAACACCACCAAAAAGGATTTCCACACTTCCAAATCTTCTTTCATGGTACTGGAAATCCTAACAAAGTGATGACCTTCCCGAATACCCCGCGTCGCCAAAGCCAATCCACGTAAAAAGACTTCCCACCGGAATGACCCTGCACGCAAAATTCAGGCGACCAATCAGCGACTGAAGTTCTCTCAACTGTAATTTCTTCACCGACAAGGCCCCTTCAACCTGTCTCAAAGCTTCCACCACTTTTTTCACAGGTAAACGACACACCCCTTTCACTGAATCAATCTCAATTCCCAAAAAAGTGATAACACGGAAGGGCCAGCGTCGGTTATCGGAGGCCAAAGGAACACCAAATCGGTGTGCCACCCACTGAAAAGACCGAAGAATGTGCAGACACTCTCCTGTCCCTTCCCACACACAAAATCATCCAGATAATGAGTCCGATTGTTCGATCCTGCCACTTCACGGCCCACCCATTCCAAAAATGTACTGAAACATTCAAAAAAGGAACAGGAGATGGAACAACCCATAGGCAAACCTAAATCCACATAAAATTTACCTTCAAACTAGGCTTGTGCACCAATTTTTATTTTTTATTTTTCGGTTCGATTCGATTTTTCGGATTTTTAAACTTTTCGATTCGGCTCGTTTCGACCGATTTTCTGTTTCGGTTCGGCTCGACTCGTTTTTCGTGTACATTTTTTTCGGAATTTCGACCATTTTTCATATTTTTGTGTCACTTAGCTCGTTTTTGTATCGACTTTTCGTATTTTCGGAAATTTTCGTTTTTTCGGAACGTCTGTTCTCCTCGTTTCAAAGCAATAAATTTCGATTTGACACATTTCAAGTACATTCGAAAATTCTGAAAATATTTCGTTTCGGCTCGGAAAACTTTTCGGATCTGCCATTTTCGGATCTAAAAATTTTCGGAAAATCGGCCGCATCCGAAAACACGAATCGGGAAATTTCGTGAAAATTCCGAAATTCCGAAACGCACATCCCTACTTCAAACCAAAATCCCAGAAGATGACACGAAGGATGAATGGGTAATAACCGAAAAGCCGACTCCATATCCACCTTGGCCATCACTGCCCCCGGACCAGCATCACGAACCAAACTAACTGCGTAATCAAATGACACTTATGACACCGAGGCCAACTCCTCACCAGTATCATCATTCACCGATCCCCCCCCGTGGAAAGGATAAATGATGAATCAAACAAAACTCTCCCACCTTGCGCTTCGGCACAACCCCCAAAGGGGAGATCCTCAAATCCCACACCGGAGGAGACGAGAATGGACCAGCCATCCTACCAGCCCCAATCTCCTTAAACACCTCCCGAACTACTTCCGGATACACTCTAGCCGACTTCAAATTCCTTAACTTGCCACCCCCTGGCCTTACCACAAAAGGAATCCGAAAACCAACACCAAAACCGTCACGTAAAAACTCTGCATCTCTAAGGCTAGGGTCAGACGAACGCAGTTTTAACGTGCGTTTAGCCGCACGAAATCACGGCCGTGCTAGCAGCAAATGACGTCCAATGCCGGTGAACATACGACGAACGGCCGCACAGGAAGCATTATTTTACTGAGAGGGTGGTGGATACATGGAACAGTCTTCCAGCAGAAGTGGTAGAGGCCAAAACAGTGATTGAATTTAAGCAGGCATGGGATAGGCATAAGGCTATCCTAAACAAAAGATAAATCCAGGTAAAGTATCCATGTAATTGGGCGACTAGATGGGCCGAAAGGTTCTTATCTGCCGACATTTTTCTATGTTTCTAAGTGGCAAACGAATGCATTTTTTCGAGAACGTCAAACCGCTACTACTGACGTACAGAGTGCGCTGCGTCCGCATAGCGGCGTGTGTGTGTGATTGGGAGACGTCAGACGCTGCTAATGTCCGGCCAACATAACTTCCAGACGCAGAAAGGGTTTTATTGATGATCCGTACAAAATCACGCCCGAAAATGCGCATCGTATGACCGCTTTCGCGCATTCCGTGAAAAAATACGTCCATTCGTTCGACCGCACCTTTTCACGGACGACGCGAAAAATGCGTTCGTCTGACCCTAGCCTTAGTCTTCCGTAAAGCCTTAGCCACGGTAACATCGCGTCGAGTTTCATCGGGGAAGCTCCCCTCTCCAGACCCTCCAAAAGGCCTCCATGTCTTGCCCTCTTAAAACATCTGGACAAGGAATGCGTGCTTGTATCTGCACCCTGCACCAAACTTGCACTGACCCTCGTTAAACTGCCAGCACGATCCCTTTTTACCACCAGTCGGTGGGGAACTGACTCTTCCCCCACCGGCTCCCCTGGAAAGGGCAACGCCTTTTGTGCCCCCATCAAACGCAACCACAGCGTAATGTCCAACTGATCCCACCCCATGCCTGGGTGAGCCGCCAAACGTTGCCTAAACTGCTCATCATATTTCCACCACGCCCAACCACCATACGTTCAATAAGCCTCCCAAATCCCCTCCACATAACAAAACAGACCCGAACAGTGCTGTGGGCTCCCTTCCCCCACCACACTTGCCAAAATACAAAAAGCCCGGAGCCAATTCCCGAATGACTTAGGAATCCTCCGAAACCTCTTCTTCCTTTCCTCCTCTTCCTTTAAACCGTCCTTAGACAAATCATCTTTTACCCCAGCCACCTCATCCAACGGAAGCAGGGAAAAAAGTTCCACATACTCCACCCGCCATATGCCTTCTTTAACCTCTTGCTTCAAATGAAACCCCAAAGGCCCTGAAAAAGACACGTAAGCATTCCTTCTGGCCACATCCACCGCTCCTGCAGACTCCCCGAGAGAACCCGCATCGCCACTCGGCCCATTAGAAATCAAATTTTCACCTCCAAGAGCTCCACCGGCTCTCACAACTGGCCCACCAGCCCCTTTCCAAGCTTGGGCCAAATCCACACCCTGGTTCACACCCCTTGGTGAACCTGACCAAGCCTCAAAGGCCCCCTGTAAGAAAGACATGAAAGAACCACCATTTCCATTACCTGTCGCCAAACGAGGTCCGCCCGAACTTTCTGGAACCTCCATCGCCACCGACTCCACACCTCCTGCACCAACTCCAGCAGCCTGGAAACCACCCACCGGCTGTGGACTCCTCTCCTGAAACAATGGAACTGTGGACGAAAAATTAACAGTGCGATGAGCCCCAGAACCCGGAGTACCAAAATCAACCACTCGCTCCCTCACATCAGCCTCCGGAGCCCCATCATCTTCACCAACTGAACACCAATTTACTTCGAGCTCTTGGGTGCCCTCATCCCGCACACCAACATCCAGTGACACACCACCGTCCACGTTCCTTTCCAACAAATGTCTTACCGCGGAAACTTCAGTCCCTGAGACAGCCCTTGCTCCTCCTCTGGAACCGCTGGCGGAACACCGACCTCTTCTTCTCCCCGAGGAACTCCTCGAACTCCGCACTTCTCTCCTGGTAGAGCTCACCACACCACCCCTCCGACCGGAGGTATCCTTAGCCCCCGAAGCCGGCCTCAAGCTCCTACCTTCCACACTCCTGGAAGCGCTCACGCCAGCTTCATTTCCAACTGTGCCACCACCAGCCAACATCTGTTGGACCAATCGACCACGACCTCTCACAGCCTCCAATCTCCTTCTCTCGGCCGGTGAAACCTCATTGGATTCACCTCCCGGATTAAACTGCACTGGAGGCCTCGAAATCCTGGCAGGCTGAGAACCCCCATCCGCTGCCAACACCTCCGACAGGCTTCTTCTGGCCCACTCCACACCACGGTGCTGCTGAGCCGCCTCCCGCACTTCCTCCAGTAGTGACTCCAGCTCACCACCTTCCACCATTCCCAAAACAATTATTAAGGCAAAAGGCCGAAAAAAAAAAAACACTGCTTCTCTGACGCAGCACAGATTTTCACCGCTCTACCTCAGGAGAAAAAGGTGCGCAGAGGCTCTCCACATGCGCCTTAAGTACTCTCCTGTCGACTCCTCCCACACCGCTCCCGCTCAATCTCCTCACGCGCTGCTAAACCTTCTAGAAAAATCCTCCCTGCGTCCTGGCATCAGCGGCAACTTAAGGGCCCTACGCCTTACGTGCTTCAGGCCTTATTTATACAATTTCTGTATTTCTTTCTGATTAAAGGTTTTTCACCATTAGTTCATCTATTCATTCATCACTTAAATCTAATCCCCTAATCACCGATCACTAATCACCCGATCACTAATCACCCAATCACTAATCACCCAATCACTAAATCACTAATCACCCGATCACTAATCACCCGATCACTAATCACCCGATCACTAATCACCCGATCACTAATCACCCAATCCCTAATCACCCAATCACTAATCACCCAACCCCTAATCACCCAACCCCTAATCACCCAATCACTAATCACCCAATCCCTAATCACCCAATCCCTAATCACCCAATCCCTAATCACCCAATCCCTAATCACCCAACCCCTAATCACCCAACCCCTAATCACCCAACCCCTAATCACCCAATCACTAATCACCCAACCACTAATCACCCAACCCCTAATCACCCAACCCCTAATCACCCAATCACTAATCACCCAACCCCTAATCACCCAACCCCTAATCACCCAACCCCTAATCACCCCAATCCACTAATCACCCAATCACTAATCACCCAATCCCTAATCACCCAACCCCTAATCACCCCAACTCCCTAATCCACCCAACCCCTAATCACCCAATCACTAATCACCCAACCCCTAATCACCCAACCCCTAATCACCCAACCCCTAATCACCCAATCACTAATCACCCAATCACTAATCACCCAACCCCTAATCACCCAACCCCTAATCACCCAATCACTAATCACCCAACCCCTAATCACCCAACCCCTAATCACCCAACCCCTAATCACCCAATCACTAATCACCCAATCCCTAATCACCCAACCCCTAATCACCCAACCCCTAATCACCCAACCCCTAATCACCCAATCACTAATCACCCAACCCCTAATCACCCAATCCCTAATCACCCAACCCCTAATCACCCAATCACTAATCACCCAACCCCTAATCACCCAATCCCTAATCACCCAACCCCTAATCACCCAACCCCTAATCACCCAACCCCTAATCACCCAATCACTAATCACCCAATCACTAATCACCCAATCACTAATCACCCAACCCCTAATCACCCAACCCCTAATCACCCAACCCCTAATCACCCAACCCCTAATCACCCAACCCCTAATCACCCAACCCCTAATCACCCAATCACTAATCACCCAACCCCTAATCACCCAACCCCTAATCACCCAACCCCTAATCACCCAATCACTAATCTATAGCTACTCAATTTACTGAAATTAAATTTAAATGCAAGTGGATGAAGAGTGGAATCCAGTTATTATTTCCGGCGGCGATGTTTGAATTTCCTTTTTCAAGTAGGGGAATTGTGCACAAATCATAAAGCTTGACAGTTACTGTGTTACATATGCATTCTGTATATAGTCACTGTGTTACATGTTTACAGGTGCATTCTGTATATAGTCACTGTGTTACATGTTTACAGGTGCA
Organism: Leptobrachium leishanense; assembly: GCA_009667805.1. NCBI lineage: Eukaryota > Metazoa > Chordata > Amphibia > Anura > Megophryidae > Leptobrachium > Leptobrachium leishanense. The sequence continues at coordinate 35,999,402 of CM019063.1, forward strand.
TTCTGTATATAGTCACTGTGTTACATGTTTACAGGCGCATTCTGTATATAGTCACTATGTTACATGTTTACAGGTGCATTCTGTATATAGTCACTGTGTTACATGTTTACAGGTGCATTCTGTATAAAGTCACTGTGTTACATGTTTACAGGTGCATTCTGTATATAGTCACTGTGTTACATGTTTACAGGCGCATTCTGTATATAGTCACTATGTTACATGTTTACAGGTGCATTCTGTATATAGTCACTGTGTTACATGTTTACAGGTGCATTCTGTATATAGTCACTGTGTTACATGTTTACAGGCGCCATTCTGTATATAGTCACTATGTTACATGTTTACAGGTTGCATTCTGTATATAGTCACTGTGTTACATGTTTACAGGTGTTTTTATGCAATTCTGGTTATTTTAAAAGTCAAACTTGGTTGTTTTTACCATAAAACACTGTTTACAGGTGCATTCTGTATATAGTCACTGTGTTACATGTTTACAGGCGCATTCTGTATATAGTCACTGTGTTACATGTTTGGTGCATTCTGTATATAGTCACTGTGTACATGTTTACAGCGCATTCTGTATATAGTCACTGTGTTACATGTTTACAGGTGCATTCTGTAATATAGTCACTGTGTTACATGTTTAGGTGCATTCTGTATATAGTCACTGTGTTACATGTTTACAGGCGCATTCTGTATATAGTCACTGTGTTACATGTTTACAGGTGCATTCTGTATATAGTCACTGTGTTACATGTTTACAGGCGCATTCTGTAATAGTCACTGTGTTACATGTTTACAGGTGCATTCTGTATATAGTCACTATGTTACATGTTTACAGGCGCATTCTGTATATAGTCACTGTGTTACATGTTTACAGGTGCATTCTGTATATAGTCACTGTGTTACATGTTTACAGGCGCATTCTGTATATAGTCACTGTGTTACATGTTTACAGGTGCATTACTGCCAAAATATTTTTCAATTTTCTTGGATACAAAGGGAAATTGCAATGCTTAGACGGCAAACTTTTCGATTTCTGATTGTAGACCAACTAAGATGCTTCAGTGAAGCTCACTCGTTTGCTCCTCAATTGGAAGAAGGACCACCAGACGCCTGACATCTCTGTGAAGAACAGTACTAAGAATTTTCTCTTTGCGCCCTTTAGACTCTGGATGGTTTGACTTTTCATTTATTGGTCTTGTAATAGGAACTGGATAGTCTGCAGAAGTTTGGATGTTGACATCTCTCACATCACCCTTGCTGTCTGGGTTAACAGTGATTACTTGCTGACATTTCTTTGCTTTAGTCTTTCTGCATTAAACACCGTTGTCAACGACTTTTCGAACTATTCTTTTGCCCCTGATGACCCAAGCTTTCCTCCGCATCCTAAGCAGAGTTTCGGCCAATCCTCCGTGACTTTCTCTGAGATTCTCGGGCTAGCAGAGTAGAAACCCAGGCATTGGACGGAAGAACTGGAACACTAACCTGGTCTTCCTTGAAGGCTTGTGCTCTTCCGCTGCAAAGTAATGACCCAGAGTCCGGATCTTTATAAATCACCAACCTGTTTTTGGTGGCGTTTGGAAAGGTGATGTCTTCTTGTGTAGCAAGAGACATATCTCGCAGAGCATCTTCTCGCTCTCTAACTGATATGGTTCCTGTTGAAGATACTGCCTCCCACTATGGGTTGTTTAGGGTCCAGTTGTGGCTGAGGAACCTTTTTGCTGCTCTCCATACCCAGGCTATTGTTTTGATTAGTCTAGTGAGATCACTGAATCGCTTCGAGTCAAACAAGCTTCGAACAGCTGACCCTGCAAGAGGTCTCCTGCATCCTACTTGGGCTTGAAGGGGATTCTCATCTTCCTCCAATTCCTCAGATGGATTTTGCTGCATCGCTTTGGATCTCGTGATCTTGATTTTTGCCAAGGCTTTTGACACAGTAGACCATGGCATCCTATTACAAAAACTTAACTCTGGTATTGGTGATAGTACGTTAACCTGGTTCCAATCATATGTGTCTGATAGGACTCAATTTGTGTCCATTTCTGACAGCACTTCCCTCCCCCTCCCAGTCACGTGCGGTGTACCCCAAGGCTCAATACTCGGCCCCCTGCTATTCACAATATTCATAAACGATCTGCCCAATGTCTGCAAAGCCTCAACTGTACATATGTACGCAGACGCCACTGTAATCTATACCAGCAAACCAAATCTCCCACAGCTGGAGGCCGTGCTGCAAGAACAATTCACAGAGGGAGAAAAGTGGATCAAACACAACAAACTTTTTCTAAATACTGACAAAACTGTAACGATGCTCTTTGGAACAAAACCTAAACTACACAAATTGCAAAATCCCCATCCTATGTGTTGGGACAAAATCAAATGGCACGCTGACCACAGTCACTTCTCTCAAATATCTAGGTATGTGGTTGGACCCAAATCTATCCTTTGGCCCCACATCAAAAAACTCTCATCTAAACTTTACCCCAAACTAGGCGCCCTGTACAGAAACAAATCCTGCCTGAGCCCCGCGGTAAGAAAGCAGATTGTACAACAAATGCTTATGCCAGCCATTGAATATGGAGATGTAGTGTATGCAGCGGCCCCGCAAACACACCTCCAGAAACTTACTACATTGTATAACTCATTCTGTCGCTTTGTGCTACAATGTAACTACATGACCCACCATTGTGACATGTTAAAAGAGCTAAACTGGCCGTCGCTGGAATCTAGACGCACTCTTCACCTTTACAGCCTGGTGTTTAAGAGCTTTTCTGGGAAGCTGCCACCCTACCTGAATATGCTGCTTCCCCCGGCAGCTCCCTCATCCTATAACCTCAGATCCAGGACCAGCACCTTACTTGCAATACCACAATACAAAAAGAAAATGGCTCGATCCTCATTTTCCTACAGCGCACCACAAATATGGAATAACCTCCCAGACACCGTCAAATCTTCCCCCAGTCTAAAGTCCCTTAAGACTTCCCTATTAACATACCTCAATACGGAATGCACCTGTAAACATGTAACACAGTGACTATATACAGAATGCACCTGTAAACATGTAACATAGTGACTATATACAGAATGCACCTGTAAACATGTAACATAGTGACTATATACAGAATGCACCTGTAAACATGTAACATAGTGACTATATACAGAATGCACCTGTAAACATGTAACAGTGACTATATACAGAATGCACCTGTAAACATGTAACACAGTGACTATATACAGAATGCGCCTGTAAACATGTAACACAGTGACTATATACAGAATGCACCTGTAAACATGTAACACAGTGACTATATACAGAATGCACCTGTAAACATGTAACACAGTGACTATATACAGAATGCGCCTGTAAACATGTAACATAGTGACTATATACAGAATGCGCCTGTAAACATGTAACACAGTGACTATATACAGAATGCGCCTGTAAACATGTAACACAGTGACTATATACAGAATGCACCTGTAAACATGTAACACAGTGACTATATACAGAATGCACCTGTAAACATGTAACACAGTGACTATATACAGAATGCGCCTGTAAACATGTAACACAGTGACTATATACAGAATGCGCCTGTAAACATGTAACACAGTGACTATATACAGAATGCACCTGTAAACATGTAACAGTGACTATATACAGAATGCGCCTGTAAACATGTAACACAGTGACTATATACAGAATGCACCTGTAAACATGTAACACAGTGACTATATACAGAATGCACCTGTAAACATGTAACACAGTGACTATATACAGAATGCGCCTGTAAACATGTAACAGTGACTATATACAGAATGCGCCTGTAAACATGTAACACAGTGACTATATACAGAATGCGCCTGTAAACATGTAACACAGTGACTATATACAGAATGCGCCTGTAAACATGTAACACAGTGACTATATACAGAATGCGCCTGTAAACATGTAACACAGTGACTATATACAGAATGCGCCTGTAAACATGTAACACAGTGACTATATACAGAATGCACCTGTAAACATGTAACACAGTGACTATATACAGAATGCGCCTGTAAACATGTAACACAGTGACTATATACAGAATGCACCTGTAAACATGTAACACAGTGACTATATACAGAATGCACCTGTAAACATGTAACACAGTGATATACAGAATGCACCTGTAAACATGTAACACAGTGACTATATACAGAATGCGCCTGTAAACATGTAACACAGTGACTATATACAGAATGCGCCTGTAAACATGTAACACAGTGACTATATACAGAATGCGCCTGTAAACATGTAACACAGTGACTATATACAGAATGCGCCTGTAAACATGTAACAGTGACTATATACAGAATGCGCCTGTAAACATGTACACAGTGACTATATACAGAATGCGCCTGTAAACATGTAACAGTGACTATATACAGAATGCGCCTGTAAACATGTAACACAGTGACTATATACAGAATGCACCTGTAAACATGTAACACAGTGACTATATACAGAATGCGCCTGTAAACATGTAACACAGTGACTATATACAGAATGCGCCTGTAAACATGTAACAGTGACTATATACAGAATGCGCCTGTAAACATGTAACACAGTGACTATATACAGAATGCACCTGTAAACATGTAACAAAGTGACTATTTCCTCCATATTTTATTTTCTGTTAATCTGTATATTTGGTCTTGTGTTAATTTCTTGCATTTTACTATTTTGTATTTCTGTAACCACTCAATGTTCTCGAACCCAGGACATACTTGAAAACGAGAGAAATCTCAATGTATCCTTCCTGGTAAAATCCTATATAAATAAATAAATAATAGAGCTGCAAATTCCTTCCTTTGAAGTTTACTGATGCTTTCTCTGGTATTAGCTGCAACATCCTTAGCTGACTTGATTGGCCATTCATTCTCAGGCAGGATCAGGAACTTTGGTCCACTTTGCCAATCTGAATTTTCATCAGGATCTTGAGGGCTAGCTCCCCTGGTGATTACATCAGCAATATTCTGCGATCCTGGTACCCACCACCATTCTTGTGCCTTGGTAATTCCTTGGATTTCTCCAATTCTGTTAGCTACGGTTATAAAACATTCTTCGCTTTCTTGCTGTATAGCACCAAGGAATGTTTGGCTGTCAACTAAGTGGTACCATCTACCAACCCGAATTCGACCATGCTGTTCAAAATATCTTCGAAGCCGTGAGGCAAACACAGCCCCACACATTTCTGCTTTGACAGTGTCTCCTTTGTGGTCTAAGGGATCTAGTTTGGCTTTGGACTCCACTAGTTTAATGATGGGGCCCTGGTTGGAGTTCCGTCGGAGGTACATTACTGCTTCATAAGCATTTTCAATTCCGTCTGAAAAGGTTATCCCACAGGGTTCATCAATTGAGACTGGAGGGGTGAAAGCTCTGGTAAATTTGATCTGGCCAAGTTGGACATATTCTTCAAAGAGCTTTATGGCGTCTTCTCTCAGACTATCCGACAGGCCACATACCAGGTTTCAATGACTGGAACTCTTCCATCTCTTGCCTCTTGAAAGGCTCGTGGACTAAGATTGCTCCCCTCTGCTTGGCTGGAGTCACTAGGCCTCCTGGATCGTACACTCCAGACACCTGGCTTAACAGCTCCCTTCTTGTCAGCGGATTTGGTGTTTGAGCTCTAACTTGCTCTTGTGAGAGATCCTGACCAAGTCATCCCATAAAGCCTATCTCCTTCCACGCTATAGCCCAGACCCAGTGCTTTGTTTTCATCTTCACACATTTGGTTTGGTAAAATAATTTTTCCTACCTTGGTTTCGGAAGACTTTTCTTCTGACTCCCTGCTCCCACTTTGACCTGAGAAGACCCAAGGTTTAAGAAGAAATCCTCCTTGTTTTAAGATCACCTTTACATTTGCCACAATAGATCTTAGCTGGTGAAAGTCGTTGTGAGATGAGAGAATGTCGTCACCATAACTGTCTTGGTCTATCACTCTTCGTTCTTCCTCAAGGTGAGCAAAATATGGCAAGTTTGCAGTTTCGCCCATTGCCAACTGTGCAACGCAGCCTGCTGGTTTGTCTCCAATGTTTACTCTTGTGATTGCGTATTCACTCAGTTCTTCTTTTTCTGAGTTTCTCCAAAGGAATCTGTGCAGGTGCATTTCTTTGTCTTCTAGCCAGACCGAATTGTACATATTCTTAATGTGTTGCAGCGTGCACCCCGCTTCTGAGTCTTAGCAAGACGGCACGTATCTCATTTAGGAAATCTGGGCCTTTACCTAGCAAGTCGTTCATGCTAACGCCTCTGAATCTTTGGCTGCTGTTCCAAACGAGTCTCACTGGGGTCGTGACAGAGTGCGGGTTTGGAGCAATAAGATGTCTGACATACCACACAGATTCACTCCATTCGGCGATCGTCGTTTCTGATAACTTAACTGCAGCTCCTCTGATAATCATAACTTGAACTTGAGCTCTGTAGACACTTTTCCATTCGGGCTCCTTAGCTGCTTTTCCATCCTCAGGAACGTAGCTTCAACTGCCCTCTTGTTGTTTCGGTAAGGATGCTGGGTCTCCTAACCAGGGATATTTAGCGTGCCAATGCGTTTTTTTACTGTGGTTGTCTTCTTTGACATAAGTGAGGCCCTCTCTTACTAGTTCAAGTTCTCTCTCTTCACCCAGGGTCATTTCATTTCCACCTGGTTGGCAATTACCACACTTGGGTTCACACGCAGCACCGATGGAACCCCACCTCCACCATTCCAGAAAGTCTTGACTGCTAGTAGAGGTACTCGCTTCATAAACTTTGGATAAAGGTTCTTCTATTGGAAGGTGCCCTTTCACTTCTTCATATTTTACAGCCGCCATTCTCAATGACCTTGCAAAGTGCGTTTTGGACTTGTGGATTGACATATCTGCTTGGAAGAGCTAAGGATGAGCCCCGCCAACCGTCTTTCCTAGTGGTCCGTCCCACAGCACAAGGTCGCCGACTACTTGGACTCTTTGTGGCGCCAATTGACCTTCTCGATGACTTATAAGCAGTTCAACTACTCCAGGCCTTGTGAGTTCAATGAGCGGAACATCTGGAAATAATTTTTTCAGTCGCTCAGGTGGCACTGCTTTGTGAATGTCGGCAATACTTTAAAGTCCGTAGCAGGTCAATTGGTGGGGCCTGAGAGTGCCCTGATCGGTCTTTACTCTAATTTATAGAAGATATTGCATGGTCTTCACGAGGACATTCATTCCTCCAACTCCATGTATGACTAGAGTGATTTTCTCACGTCTTAAGTTCAGGCGATGTGCAGCACTGTGAGTTATGTAATTTGTGTCAGATGCTAAATCTATTAATGTCCCGATTGTCTGTCCAGCATTGGCAGTTACGTTGAGGAGCATCATTTTTACGGGCAGTTCTACTAACCCACATTCTGCTGGTAAACTAGACTGTTCTAGACATGTGCACAGCACAAGATTTCGTTTTGAACTAATGGATTAGTCCTAAAATGCAATTTATTTAGTTGCTAAAGAAATTCGTTTTCAGTTCTTTAGTATGAAAACTAATTTCATTCATCCGAAAACCAGTGGATACAATTACTATTGTAGTGGCTCCTCAGAGGGCTGAGATCGCTGCTTGTTACAGTATCTCTCACTCTCAGCACAATGTGTCAGGCAAAGCTGTTACAGTGTAGAATGATACGTATCTGGTGGCGCGATGAAGGTCGCCTATGGATATCTGGTAGTTCTCTTGGTTCACATAATCCACATGGGTCATACAAAAGAAAGCAGACAATACAATAGTGTAGACTGTTAACAAGTTTTTTAAAAAGGGACTGTGGTGTATAATTTCACTCACAAGTCGAGAGCCCGAACACTGGCTCTGAGTGGATCAACACATATGGGTACTTAAATTCTCCACTTGAAAGGAAACCCACACCTTGTTGTCACGGGAGACTCATCCCACATGGAATATAAGAGACAAGAAAAACTTCCTTGTGCAGATCTTGCAAATTTGATGCCAAATAATTGTATAGCAATTGCCAACTCACGTTTGTTGGTGCTTAGGACCAAGCTCTTAGTGTACAAGCATATGGACTTATTGTGGATTCAGTCCATAGAAACCCTCTTGGACCTCCAAGTGAACGGGGATCGTAAAAAGAAATAAAAACTAAATAAAATTTAATTTATTAAAACATAAGTGCAAATAATTATAGGCACATAACTATAGGCACAAGTGTGTAGCCAGAACACGTTTCGCCAGACTAACTGGCTTCATCAGCTGGTTTACAGACTCATTGGATAATGCAGTTAAATAGTGTCCTTAAAATTGTCCCCATGTGTCCTCCATTCGATACTTAGCGTGCGTTCCACGTCTTGTGCAAGATCTGCACAAGGAAGTTTTTCTTGTCTCTTATGAGTCTCCCGTGACAACAAGGTGTGGGTTTCCTTTCAAGTGGAGAATTTAAGTACCCATATGTGTTGATCCACTCAGAGCCAGTGTTCGGGCTCTCGACTTGTGAGTGAAATTATACACCACAGTCCCCTTTTTAAAAAACTTGTTAACAATCTACACTATTGTATTGTCTGCTTTCTTTTGTATGACCCATGTGGATTATGTGAACCAAGAGAACTACCAGGTATCCATAGGCGACCTTCATCGCGTCACCAGATACGTATCATTGTACATTGTTCTACACATTGGTTTGGGGGAAACCACTGAATTTCTGGTTTGGCTTTGGATAACTGGTGGTGGTACAGGTTTTGGGCGCCACCCGTTCTTTCGTGTTTGTAAAGCTGTTACAGTAACTGACTGCTGCTCATCACAGCGCTCAGTTTCAGTAAAACTAGTAAATAATATTTTTATATATAAGAGGTTAGAACAATATTATTTCCTTGTTTTACTGAAACTCTGAGCGCTGTTACAGTCAGTTACTGTAACAGCTGAGCCTGATACATTGTACTGAGAGATAATATAACAAGCAGCCGATCTCAGCGCTCACAGCCACTGGATTTAAAGGGCTAAAAAAAAAAGGCTCCTCTGTATAATGTATAGAACATCCTTCTGCATTAATACCCCTCTCTGTATAATGTATACAGCATCCACCTGCATTAATTAATATCCCTCTCTGTATAATGTATATAACATCCTCCTGCATTAATACCCCTCTCTGTATAATGTATAGAACATCCTCCTGCATTAATTAATGCCCCTCTCTGTATAGAACATCCTCCTGCATTGGCATGTGGAGGGAGTAGAACTTCGGAATGCAATGCTTATCCAGCACAGGAGAGGGAACTTTTACTTAAACTTTGCATCTCTGTGGGGGAGACACAGGAATATAAAAGCAGGGGAGAGGGAAAATATTAACGTAAATCTGTCTGAAAGCTCAGAGAAGAGATGACTGGTGCAAATTTATTTTTATAATAAAATAAAGCACTTTAAATCCAGGGAAAACATTCAAATAAATCACACTGAAGGCTCATAATGACAGAGTAACTGTGAGAGCTGGATACTAAATGTATCAGACGTAAAAACCCCTTTATAACAAGCAGCACTGGAGAGGAGAGGGACTTTATAAAACGTGTATTATAGATGAGGAAGGGGGGATAGTGCTCCTGGATAATATAAAATGTATCAGACCTAAGCCCCTATTATGCAGAGCGGGAGGGGAGATAACACACGTTTTATAAAGTCCCTCTCTTCTCCCAGCGCTGCTTGTTATAAAGGGTTTTTACTATCCAGCCCTCCTCTGTCATTAGCTTTCAGTGTGATTTATTTGAATGTTTCCTTCTCCAGCTGCTTTTATCATCTTGTCTGCCTCATAGACATGCAAGGGTTAAGTAAAGGTTTCCTCTCCTGTGCTGGCTGTCTGTGCTGCGAGTGAGTATTCTGGAGTCTATCACTGTCAGATTTTCGGGTAGGGGTCGGGAAGGATTACGCATACAAACCTTTTCTGTAGCTTTGTGATGTTGCGCTCTTCATTGCTGATCTCCTTCAATCAATGTAATATCACAAAAAGGACTGAAACTAAAATGTAGTGCATTTTATTTTAGTTTCTTTCGTTTTTTGTACTGAGCAGTTTCGTATCTCTTGAGTCATATGAAAACTAAATTATCCCAAAATTCTGACTAAATCGTTTTAGTACTAAAACTAATGCACATGTCTAGACTGTTCTTTTGTTGCATTGAACACTCTTGCTGTAGTGTTAGATAACACACCTCGGCATTGCTGTGCTAGATCTGGTGAGAGTTTACTAAGGAAATCTTCTTGAACTTTCGTGTAATCTTTCTTGCCACTGTCTCCTTCAGAATGAAACTCGTTCTCTTTCCGAACAGTGTTGTTTTCTCTTCTCTCAGCATTTGTGCATAAATAGAAGAGATGTTCAGGAACGCTTCCCTTTCCACAGTCTTTGTTTTTGCATAGATAGTTCTCTTTACAGACCGCGCGGTCATCGTGGACTTCGAGGCACCTTTTACAAGCTCCCAGTTTCTTCACTGCAGCCGTCCTGTCAGTTACTTTCTGTGACCGGAACGGTTTGCAGAAGTAGAGTTTTCTCTTGTGCTTGACATCACCACAGACTACACACCCATTTTGGTCATTGTTTGACCTTGTGGACTTTGTTCTTGCCCACCTTGGTTCAGATTTTGATTCTCTTTTATTTGGTTCTTCATCTCTTAGTTGCTCGAGCTGCTCGTAAATACTCTCTTGCTTTTTGAGGAATACCAGAAGTTTGTCAAACCGGTTGTCTGGTGTGACAGCATTCTGTTGGTCAGAGACGTGGACAAGCCATTGTTTCATGAGTGACTCGGGAAGTTTTCCTTCTATGGACTTCGTTACTAAGGGATTCTAGCGCCAATATTTCCAAGATCACTCCTCTCCAAGTGCCTTCTCCACCGCTTGAATCAAATTAACCATTCTCCTTGGCTGGTGATTGCGGATAGCAGGGATTGCTTGCAGATCTTCTACTATTTCAATCGCTATCGTTAGCACGTTTCTGTAACGGTCCTCTAAAACGTGGAAAATGTCATCTGCAGCATTGTAAGTGGTGAGGCGGAGATCTTTCACAATTCTTTCTTCGAGACTGTCTAATAATTGGAACTTTTTTACTTCTTTTGAACCGGTCGGCTCCCCTTGCTTCTGAAGCGCTTCCCAGTCTCTCTTCCATATGTAGAAGTCACTTTTATTGCCGGTGAACTTTGGGAGAGATGTAGGTTTTAAGCTAATGGTTGCCATGGGGTTGCTGGAGGTTATCGGTGGGGGCGCTGTTCTCACTGCGTCCTCCTCTCTCCTCGCCCGAATGAAGTCAGCCTTTCTTGAGACCAATCTGATAATATTGAGATCGAGGTTTGACAGGCCTTGACGAAAGCTGTTCTGATCACTTGGCGGAATGCACCGTTGCCACTGGCTATAGAGATCTTTCGCAGTCTTTGCTAATGTCTGAAGGTGCTCGAGCATGAAGTCGTATGCTTCGTGACTGCCATCTGGAACTATTGCTGCGACACGTTCGCTCTCAGCTTCTGCAATTTGCAATGCTGTGGACAGTTCTTTACCTCCATATTTGGCCCAGAAAGTATCCTGAAGAAGGCTTTTGGTTTCTTTTAGCTTTGCTTCACACTCACTTGCAGCTCTTTCAAGGTCGGCTTTTTGCTGTTCTGTTAGCGCAGCTTTTTTGCCTTCACTCAGCTCTGCTTCTAACTCAGTGATGATGCCTCCCTCAAGATCGTCATTTATTTCCATAACTCTCTCGGCTTGTCTTGTGAGCTTACACAAGGTGTCTTGAAGATCCTCCTCCATCATATCATTATAGGTTCTGGATATGGTGTTTACTAGTCGAGTGAATCCTCTTTTCTCCACTGTCCTTTCTGCCTTCAACTGTTCGAGTGACTTCCCGGTCGCCTGCTCAGCCATCTCGATCCTTTATTTTTAATGTTGGGAAGGAATGCGGGACTTTTTGATCGGTATCACTCTGTTTGTTCGGAATCACAGTTTTCAGTTCTTACGGATTTCACGTTTTTTTACTGTGTTCTGGTTTTTCACTGTCAAGCTTTATGATTGGTGTACAATTCCCCCACTCGAAAAATGTAAGCAAGCATGGGATAGGCATAAGGCTATCCTAAACAAAAGATAAATCCAGGTAAAGTATCCATGTAATTGGGCAGACTAGATGGGCCGAAAGCTTCTTATCTGACCACATTTTTTTTTTTTTTATTGTAACACATTTTTTATTGAAAATTAAAGGGTGCCGTAAACAAAGGTTGAACATTAATGATACAATATAAAATGCATGCGTCTGTATTCTTTCGGCATTTTTTTACAACCTAAATGTGCGTTCAGTAGGCATGTTTGAGAACCTTCAGGTAAGTACAGAACAACTGTCTGGGGGATTAGGAAGTGGAGGTGAAGGAGGAGGGGGGTGCGAGGGAGGTTGGGGGGGTAAAAAAAAAAAGGGGGGGTTTCCAGGAGTCATGGTGGGCGAGGGATCCACGGCCCTTGGAGTCGTGAGGTTCATTCCATTAAGCTGCAATCCTCAAATACTAGTGTACATCTTTGTTTCTTTTGCATACCACCACTGCTACTCAAGTCCCGCAGTCTCAGGTAGTGAGAGGGCTACCTGTGGGAGGGCAGGCGGCCGGCCAGTAAAACCATCGGTGCAGATGTTTGGCACCACGCCTGCCGCTCGGTGGAGAAGGTCTTCGATGTTGCGGAGTTCGTGTAGTTCCTGTACCCATTCCTTAATGGAGGGGGCAGTAGACGATTTCCAATGTCGGGGGATAACAGCTTTGGCCGCGTTCAAAAGTCTGATGTGCAGTGAGTTTGCATAGTCCCCTACCGACAGAACGGTATGGTGCAGAAGCATCGGGGCAGGCGAAAAGTCAGGGGGCATAGTGGAAATCTTACAGATGGTGTTATGTACTGTGCGCCAGAAAGGTTGGAGATGCGGGCAGGACCACCACATGTGCAGCATGTTGGCATGGGGAGCATGACATTTCCAGCAGGAGCCATCAGTTCGTGTGTCGTAGTGGGCAATCAGCGCGGGAGGTTTATACCATCTCGATAGTAGTTTATAGGCCGTTTCCTGCATTCTGCTGGCTATGGAGCATTTTGTGGCAAGGGTGGTAATTTTATCCCACTCGTCATCTGTGAAGGGGGGGGGGGGGTTAGTGCAGGTCAGATCCCTGAGCAGACCATAGAGGAGGGATATATCATGGGACAGGGCGCAGGGGCGTTGTATCAGCATTTCAAAAGGGGTAAGGGGTCGTGTAAATGCAGACGGCTGTGCCAAGGTGCGCAAGTACGTGGTCAGGCGGTGCAGATGAAATCGTGTGAGGAATGCGTGTGGGTGAGGCAGTGGGATATCTGCTGGAAGTTTGAATGTGTCTCTGTCAATGTACAGTGAGGCACGGATCTGCTGGGTCCCGTCCTGGAACCGGGAGGAGGGGAGAGGGCCATGGGTCAATTGTCGTGGAACATTGGAGGGATTTCTAAATTTTAAGGGTAGCAGAGACGGTGGGGTGTGAGGAGGGCGTCCATTTCGTGGTAGTGCCCAGAAGCCACGGGAGTGAGGCTAGGTCATCGCCAGTGAGGTCTCCTTCTAGGGGTATCCAGAGCTTTTGGGAGGGTTTGTCCGACCATTCGGAGATGCGGAGTAAATGTGTAGCTTGGTAATATTGCTAAAGGTTGCGTAGGGCCAGGCCACCCTTGAGTTTTGAGGCAGTCAAAAGGCTAAATTTAAGTCGGGGTTGGCGGCTGTTCCACACATACGTGATAAAGATCGACTGCAGGGAGCTGAAGAACAGTCTAGGTATAGTGATCGGTAAAGTCTGGAAGAGGTACAGTATGCGGGGAAGGATATTCATTTTTAGGACGTTGATGCGGCCAAACCAGGTGACATGAGGGAAGGCCCAGGACGCCAGGTCCGAGGAAATGGATTGCAGCAATGGGAGGAAGTTTGTTGAGTACAATGTAGACAAGTCCGAAGTCAGTTGGACGCCTAAGTACTTAATCGCGGAGTTGCGCCATCTAAACGGGAATGCCGCCTGCAGCTGCGTGCGTGTTGAAAGCGGGATGTTCACCCCAAGGATCTCAGATTTTGTCATATTGATTTTGTAGTGACTATACGAGCCGTATTCGCGTAGGAGCGCTGTAAGGGATGGTAGGGTCATCAGGGGTTGGCGAACGAAAAACAGCAGGTCGTCCGCATATGCGGCAACCTTGTGGTGTTGCAGTCCCACCTTCACACCGTGTATTGAGATATCTGTCCTGACTGCTTGTAAAAGAGGTTCTAGGGAGAGGGCAAACAGCATCGGGGAAAGGGGGCATCCCTGCTGTGTTCCGTTCCGGATAGGGAACGAGGGGGTGAGGATGCCGTTCAGATTAATTCTAGCCGAAGGGCAGGAGTAGAGGGCACCAATCCAGGCCATAAGATTGGGGCCAAAGCCCATGCAGCACAGTGTTTGGAAGAGGAAGGCCCACCGTACACGGTCGAACGCCTTCTCGGCGTCCGTGGAGAGCAGGAGTGTGGGTTCAGATTTGGGATGGGAGGCCGAGTGTATCAGGTTGAGCGCTCGCACAGTGTTATCCCTTGCTTCCCTGCCTGGCACAAACCCCGCCTGGTCGGGGTGTACCAGCCCAGGGACATAGCGGGCCAATCTCAAGGCAATGGATTTTGCAAACCGTTTGATATCTTGGTTAAGCAGTGATATGGGGCGGTAATTTGCGCAGACATCTGGGTCTTTTCCCGGCTTTGGGATAAGGGTAATAGTGGCCGCTAGTGTTTGCGGTGGCAGGGAGTGTGGCCTCTGAATCAGTGTATTAAAAGCAGCGAGCCACGCCGGGGCAAGGGAGGGAAAAAATACTTTATAGTACCGTAGGGAAAACCTGTCCGGTCCCGGGGTTTTGCCTGTCGGTGTTTTTTTGACTTTGCGACAGTTCTTCTATAGTGAAAGGCGATTCCACGGCTGCTCGCTGAAGTAGGGACAATTTAGTGTGGACGTTTTTGCGTATGAACTGGAGCATTAAAGAGGGAGGGGGGGTACTACCCTCCTCCTGAGGGAGGTTGTATAAGTGATGGAAATGGTCCTGAAGCAGCGCTATCATGTCCCGGGGTAACGTAACGTGAGATCCTTGGTGTGCGGAGTTTGCAGATATACAGTTTATGTCTGTGGGATCTGAGGGCGCGGGTCAAGTCAATGAGGTTGTGCCAAGTCTAATCTAGTCCTTCCGCACAGGCGACGGAGGGTAGATACACTACAAAGGGGGCCTATGGCCCAAAGGCACTATCTCGGGGGAGGTAGTAACGAGTGCCGAGCGATGGCGTCTCTAGGTTCCGTAAACAAGATAATAGTAATCTATAAACAGTAGAACTAAACAGTAAACAATTTGAACAACGTGTCGGATTCGCCGCTTGCCTGCCGGCTCCGACCGAGTGTGTGAGCCTGCGAAGGGCCGGGAGTCAGGGACCGCGGGGTCCGCAGCCTTTCCGCCAGTGGCTACAATCTTTTCTTTGCGACACCTCTGGGCTAGGCCAAGTCCAGGCGTGGTAGCTCCCACCACTGCTGCAGCCAGTGCGGTTCGAGCCCAGAGCTAAGCCTAAAGGATACATGCCCTTGTAGTGAAGACCAGTAGCGCGTCGGTGCGTCGGATTCAGGCGGGAGGCGAGGGTCAGGGCCCGGGTATAGATTAGGTATTCCGGTGAGTTGCCAAGCCATCGAGTCGATGTCTCGGGCTATCGTCCGTACTGGCAGGCTGGTAATGATACGTAAGGCAGGACAGACCGTAGTGAGAGGCACAGAGTGTTGTCAATTGTTTCGCGGTCTGTGCGAAGTTTGCGATGAGGATTGGGACGTTGAGCGTTGACGGTGACGTGGTCGTCGTTGTTGCCGCGCGGGTGGTCTCAGCGGGAAGGAGTACATCTCCGTGAGATCTGGCCAAGTTAGTAGAGTGTCCGGCGGGAGAGAGAGGGCTTCCAGGAAGGCAGGTAGATCCGAGCCAGTGCGAAGTGCAATGGGTCTGTGCTGAGAGCGGACCTGTATCCCAAACGAGAACAGCCATTTATATTGGAGGTTTCGTGTCTGGAGGGCCGAGGTAAGTGGCTTCAGGAGGCGCCGTGACTGCAACGTGGTGGGCGACAGGTCCTGAAACAGGGAGACGCTGGCGTCTGCGAATACAATAGAGCGCATCTCGCGTGCAGCCGACATGATGTCTTCTTTAACCATGTGCCGGAGTAGACAGCAGATTACGTCTCTGCGTGGTGCGTCGGCGCAAGGCACGGTGGTATCTTTCGAACTCTATGTCCGTTGAGGGATCTCTGTCCAGCAGTTCGTTAAACAGTCGAGTGAGCGTGTGGCGCAAATCTGCAGGTGAATTTTCACTTTCAGGGAGACCCCTAACTGTAATGTTATTTCTTCGGCCTCTATTCTCAAGGTCTTCCACGTGTCTGGCCAGGGCCTGTACAGCGTCGTGCTGTGTTGCCAGTGCCGAGTCATGGGTAGCTGAGATTTTTTGCTGGCGGGCCTGGGACACCTCTACCTGTGTGATCCTGTCCTGTAGGCCGTTTAGGTCGTCGCACAGGCCCCTGATCTCGGAAAGCAGCGAGGTCTGTAGACCGGCCGTCGAGGTCGCCAGGTCTTCCCTGGTGGGGAGGGAGTGGAGGAGCATATGTAGGTCTGGCGGGGGATCCCAGCGCTCACCTGCATGCCCTGATTCCGATCGGTTTGGGGAGCTGGGGGTCGAAGCGTCGTGTGCGGCCGCCATCTTGGATTCCGCTACCGGGTCTGCGGCCTCCTTGTTAGGGGCCAAAAACTTTGATGGTGTGCTGTGAGGTCGGAGTCAGCTTTGGCTGCGGAGTTCTCCGATCACGTGGCCATTTCGCTCGGCGGTCAGGACACGCCCCCCACCGACATTTTCGTTTGTGGGTGTGTATATTCTCGTAGCGGCGTCTCTTTATCCTGTGTTTGTGTGTGTGTATATTCTCATAGCAGCGTCTCTTTATCCTGTGTTTGTGTGTGTGTGTATATTCTCGTAGCCGCGTCTCTTTATCCTGTGTGTTTGTGGGTGTGTATATTCTCGTAGCCGCGTCTCTTTATCCTGTGTGTTTGTGGGTGTGTATATTCTCGTAGCCGCGTCTCTTTATCCTGTGTGTTTGTGTGTGTGTGTATATTCTCGTAGCCGCGTCTCTTTATCCTGTGTTTGTGTGTGTGTATATTCTCGTAGCAGCGTCTCTTTATCCTGTGTTGTGTGTGTGTATATTCTCGTAGCGGCGTCTCTTTATCCTGTGTGTATATTCTCGTAGCCGCGTCTCTTTATCCTGTGTGTTTGTGGGTGTGTATATTCTCGTAGCAGCGTCTCTTTATCCTGTGTGTTTGTGTGTGTGTGTATATTCTCGTAGCGGCGTCTCTTTATCCTGTATGTTTGTGGGTGTGTATATTCTCGTAGCAGCGTCTCTTTATCCTGTGTGTTTGTGTGTGTGTGTATATTCTCGTAGCCGCATCTCTTTATCCTGTGTGTATATTCTTGTAGCGGCGTCTCTTTATCCTGTGTGTATATTCTCATAGCGGCGTCTCTTTATCCTGTGTGTTTGTGGGTGTGTATATTCTGGCGGTGGCGTCTCTTTATCCTGTGTGTTTGTGGGTGTGTATATTCTCATAGCCGCATCTCTTTATCCTGTGTGTTTGTGGGTGTGTATATTCTGGCGGCGGCGTCTCTTTATCCTGTGTGTTTGTGGGTGTGTATATTCTGGCGGTGGCATCTCTTTATCCTGTGTTTGTGGGTGTGTATATTCTGGCGGCGGCGTCTCTTTATCCTGTGTGTTTGTGGGTGTGTATATTCTGGCGGTGGCGTCTCTTTATCCTGTGTGTTTGTGGGTGTGTATATTCTCATAGCCGCATCTCTTTATCCTGTGTGTTTGTGGGTGTGTATATTCTGGCGGTGGCATCTCTTTATCCTGTGTTTGTGGGTGTGTATATTCTGGCGGCGGCGTCTCTTTATCCTGTGTGTTTGTGGGTGTGTATATTCTGGCGGCGGCGTCTCTTTATCCTGTGTGTTTGTGGGTGTGTATATTCTGGCGGTGGCGTCTCTTTATCCTGTGTGTTTGTGGGTGTGTATATTCTGGCGGCGGCGTCTCTTTATCCTGTGTGTTTGTGGGTGTGTATATTCTGGCGGTGGCGTCTCTTTATCCTGTGTGTTACCAGCCTAGCAGGATAATATATGAGTACTCGTACAGGCATAATAAACCCACCAGCCTAGAAGGATGAAATCCCTTACTGGGGACACAATCATTCCCAGAGCTCTCAGCATTTGTTGGGTCATACCATTATTCCGCATGTAAATTTAAACATCTTTGTGCATAAACTTGGAACAAGCTAAACGGACGAGGAGAGGCAAATCGCAAGCACAGGCGAGGAGGAACAAAACTCTAGCCACATCGTGCCCAGCATGATGGGTATTACTCTGATTTGTGATGTTCTATCTCCATCTAGCGGTGGGTCATTGGAAGTGCAGGCTGCCATAATGGAAAGTGCCTGCCATAAAGCAGTTTTTTTGCAGCAAAAAAAACATGCCATGCAACCTTGGAGAGGATGGGTTTGGTTTGAAGAAAAGGTGGTAACCCTAGGACCACCACCGAGCTAGCATCTTAGAAACATGGAAAAATGTCGGCAGATAAGAACCTTTCGGCCCATCTAGTCGCCCAATTACATGGATACTTTACCTGGATTTATCTTTTGTTTAGGATAGCCTTATGCCTATCCCATGCCTGCTTAAATTCAATCACTGTTTTGGCCTCTACCACTTCTACTGGAAGACTGTTCCATGTATCCACCACCCTCTCAGTAAAATAATGCTTCCTGATGTTACTTTTAAACCTTTGCCCCTCTAATCTAAGACTATGTCCTCTTGTTTTACTATTTTGTTTCCTTTTAAATATACTCCCTTCCTCTACCTTGTGGATTCCCTTCACCATCTCCATCGCTTTGATGCTGGGACCTCCCACTGAATGTTCATCCTTTTACTCTTGTTTAAATCTCCTTGGTTCATACTGTACACGCTGTATACTGTCACACTCCACCCCGGGCCCTCCTGGCAAACAGGCGTGGTCACCTCTTTATAGGACTAGGATGGTCTTGTGCCTGCTGGGTTCCAGGGAGCTATTTCTTGTCCTGCCCTAAAAGAAAGCTTAACACCCTCAAATCATACTTAATACAAGCGACAGAAAAATGAGCGAGCATACAGCGCGTTAAAGGGAATAAAAGCGACAGAATAATGAGCAAGCATACAGCGCATTGAAGATGTTGTGGAAATTTTATTATGTGGACATTATATTCTAGGATGTGTGTGTTTTATAAATTGTCATCTGTCTCCCTGTGTTTGGATTAAACTGAGAATCGCTCTAGCAGAGTGTATTTTGGGTTAATCAGAACCAGCGGCAAAACCGTCAGTATGAAAACCTTCTCTTGGGTTTAGAGACGTGTTCTCAGTGTGTGTAGGCGTTTGGCGGTTTGTGAGCACTAAGTGCAATGCGCTGGGCTTCTTACCTCCCAATGTCTATACACATTGGAGAAGTGAAGTCTGCATAACGATAGATACGTATTATATCTCTGTTGCACCTACGCTATCCCTTTCTGGATACATACCTGCTTTTAAGACATTTAAGCCTTGTCTGTACACTCGTACCGTGTACAGACAATAACTGAATGTCTCCGCAGATATGTCACAAATCCATAAGAATGAGTAGACTGATCTTCACTTAATATTGATCAGTATTGAATGGGGTCCATACTGACAGTGATGGGGGATGGTTGGACAGGCATGGCTTACATAACTCAGGGATGAGTCATGTACAGGGGGCCGGTCGGTCATTCTAGTCCACTCCCCTGTCCTTTTGATATGTAAATGTAATTACTGAGCAAACTGGTTTTCTGTTGTACAGCCAGTGGGCGTTGGTCAGCTTAATTTAATACACAATAGCACAAGAGTCACACGGGCACTTGGGCAGATGAACTCCAGCTAGAAACAGAGTGTGTGTGTGACTCTGCTGTGGTCTTCTGCTCCTCACCCAGAAAGAGTCTCTGTGTCTCCTTGCTGGGAGCATTCAGGTAAGTATGCCAGGGATAGTAGAGAGCTGCTTGTAAGTGCAGCGGATCAAACTACATTAGGGAATTGATAGTAGATTAATTTCTACGACAAAGAGAATACAAGCGACAGAATAATGAGCGAGCATACAGCGCGATAAAGGGAATACAAGCGACAGAATAATGAGCGAGCATACAGCGCATTGAAGGGAATACAAGCGACAGCATGAGCGAGCATACAGCGCGATAAAGGGAATATAAATGACAGAATAACGAGCGAGCATACAGCGCATTGAAGGGAATACAAGCGACAGCATGAGCGAGCATACAGCGCGATAAAGGGAATATAAATGACAGAATAACGAGCGAGCATACAGCGCCTTAAAGAAAATACAAGCGACGGAATGAGCGAGCATACAGCGCGTTAAATAAAGCAAGCTACAGAATAAGCGAGCATACAGCGTGTTAAAGAAAATACATGCGACAGAATGAGCGCGCATACAGCGCGATAAAGGGAATACAAGCGACAGAATGAGCGAGCATACAGCGCGTTAAAGGGAATACAAGCGACAGAATGAGCGAGCATACATGTTAAATAAAACTAGCTACAGAAGGAGCGAGCATACAGCGCGATAAAGGGAATACAATCGACAGAATGAGCGAGCATACAGCGCGATAAAGGGAATACAAATGACAGAATAATGAGCGAGCATACAGCGCGTTAAAGCGAATACAAGTGACAGAATAATGAGCGAGCATACAGTGCATTAAAGAGAATTCAAGCGACAGAAGGAGCGAGCATACAGCTCGTTAAAGGGAATACAAGCGATAGTATAATGAGCGAGCATACAGCGTGTTAAAGGGAATACAAGCGACAGAATGAGCAAGCATACAGCATGTTAAAGAGAATACAAGCGACAGAATAAAGAGCGAGCATACAGCGCGTTAAAGGGAATACAAACGACAGAATAATGAGCGAGCATACAGCGCGTTAAAGGGAATACAAGCAACAAAATAATGAGCGAGAATACAGTGCATTAAAGGGAATACAAGCGACAGAATGAGCGAGCATACAGTGCATTAAAGGGAATACAAGCGACAGAATAATGAGCAAGCATACAGTGCATTAAAGAGAATACAAGCGACAGAAGGAGCAAGCATACAGCGCGATAAAGGAAATAGAAATGACAGAATAATGAGCGAGCATACAGCGCGTTAAAGGGAATACAAGCAACAGCATGAGCGAGCATACAGTCGAGCATACAGCACGTTAAAGAAAATACAAGCGACAGAATGAGCGAGCATACAGTGCGTTAAAGGGAATTCAAGCGACAGAAGGAGCGAGCATACAGCGCGTTAAAGCGAATACAAGCGACAGAATAATGAGCGAGCATACAGCGCATTAAAGGGAAATCAAGGGACAGAAGGAGCGAGCATACAGCGCGTTAAAGCGAATACAAGCGACAGGAGGAGCGAGCATACAGCGCATTAAAGGGAATACAAGTGACAGAATAATGAGCGAGCATACAGCGCGTTGAAGGAATACAAGCGACAGGAGGAGCGAGCATACAGCGCATTAAAGGGAATACAAGTGACAGAATAATGAGCGAGCATACAGCGTGTTAAAGGGAATGTCACGGAATGGACCTGAGCGCTCCTTCCAGCGAGCCGCGTGACTAAAAACTCAGACAGTTTTATGTTTAAAAGATCATTTTTTCCTTTTATATTTCGGTTGTGCGTTTAAGTGTATGGACATTTTATTTCATGTCTAGATGTGGTTTTACTGGTGTGGTTTTTATTAGAGTGTGATGTATTAACATGTATCCGGTATTGTATGAGGGCATTTAAGTCTGGACATGTCTGAGGGCATTCAAGTCTGGACATGTCTTTGTGTTGATCTGCCCAAACCTTGTAATAAATCAGTCTCTGTTTTGAAGTCATACAGCTTCGTCTGGTGAGTTCTTCCAGGGAATATCATATTGCACCTAGAAGACACTCAGCGGCCTTCTACATCACGTCTATCCCAGGAAAAGGAGCCTCAAGTCAGCCCAGCAGCCACCTCCACACCAACAAGAGGTCAGTAGATCAGGATGCTCGAGACGCCGAGTGCCGAGCCACTCGATAGTCGGGCCGGACGCCATCAAGGGGGTCAGATAGGAGCAGGACCGCAGGCGGACACTCCATCCCGTCACAGGGAATACAAGCGACAATGAAGGAGCATACAGCGCGTTAAAGGGAATACAAGCGACAGAAGGAGCGAGCATACAGCGCGTTAAAGGGAATACAAGCGACAGAATAATGAGTGAGCCTACAGCGCGTTAAAGGGAATACAAATGACAGGAGCGAGCATACAGTGCGTAAAAAGGAATACAAGCAACAGAATAATGAGCGAGCATACAGTGCGTTAAAGGGAATACAAGCGATAGAATGAGCGAGCATACAGTGCATTAAAGGGAATACAAGCGACAGAATGAGCGAGAATACAGCGCGTTAAAGGGAATACAAGCGACAAAATAATGAGCGAGAATACAGTGCATTAAAGAGAATACATCCGACAGAATAATGAGTGAGCATACAGCGCATTGAAGGGAATACAAGCAACAGAATAATGAGCAAGCATACAGCGCGTTGAAGGGAATACAAGCGACAGAATAATGAGCGAGCATACAGTGCATTAAAGGGAATACAAGCGACAGAATAATGAGCGAGCATACAGCGCGTTAAAGAAAATACAAGCGACAGAAGGAGCAAGCATACAGCGTGTTAAAGGGAATACAAGTGACAGAATGAGCGAGCATACAGCGTGTTAAAGGGAATACAAGCGACAGAATGAGCGAGCATACAGCGTGTTAAAGGGAATACAAGTGACAGAATGAGCGAGCATACAGCGTGTTAAAGGGAATACAAGCGACAGCATGAGCGAGCATACAGCGTGTTGAAGGGAATACAAGCGACAGAATGAGCGCGCATACAGCATGTTAAAGGGAATACAAGCGACAGAATGAGCGAGCATACAGCGTGTTAAAGGGAATACAAGCGACAGCATGAGCGAGCATACAGCGTGTTAAAGGGAATACAAGCGACAGAATGAGCGAGCATACAGCAGGTTAAAGGGAATACAAGCGACAGAATGAGCGAGCATACAGCATGTTAAAGGGAATACAAGCGACAGCATGAGCGAGCATACAGCAGGTTAAAGGGAATACAAGCGACAGAATGAGCGCGCATACAGCATGTTAAAGGGAATACAAGCGACAGAATGAGCGCGCATACAGCATGTTAAAGGGAATACAAGTGACAGAATGAGCGAGCATACAGCAGGTTAAAGGGAATACAAGCGACAGAATGAGCGAGCATACAGCAGGTTAAAGGGAATACAAGCGACAGAATGAGCGCGCATACAGCATGTTAAAGGGAATACAAGCGACAGAATGAGCGAGCATACAGCGTGTTAAAGGGAATACAAGTGACAGAATGAGCGAGCATACAGCGTGTTAAAGGGAATACAAGCGACAGAATGAGCGAGCATACAGCGTGTTAAAGGGAATACAAGTGACAGAATGAGCGAGCATACAGCATGTTAAAGGGAATACAAGCGACAGAATGAGCGCGCATACAGCAGGTTAAAGGGAATACAAGCGACAGAATGAGCGAGCATACAGCATGTTAAAGGGAATACAAGCGACAGCATGAGCGCGCATACAGCATGTTAAAGGGAATACAAGCGACAGAATGAGCGAGCATACAGCATGTTAAAGGGAATACAAGTGACAGAATGAGCGAGCATACAGCATGTTAAAGGGAATACAAGCGACAGAATGAGCGAGCATACAGCATGTTAAAGGGAATACAAGTGACAGAATGAGCGAGCATACAGCATGTTAAAGGGAATACAAGCGACAGAATGAGCGCGCATACAGCAGGTTAAAGGGAATACAAGCGACAGAATGAGCGAGCATACAGCATGTTAAAGGGAATACAAGCGACAGCATGAGCGCGCATACAGCATGTTAAAGGGAATACAAGCGACAGAATGAGCGCGCATACAGCGTGTTAAAGGGAATACAAGTGACAGAATGAGCGAGCATACAGCGTGTTAAAGAGACACTGCATGTGTTTGGGCAGAGACAAGCGACTCTCCTGTCTGGATGTCCACCCCATCGCGAGTTTCCGAGGATCCCAGCCGTCGCGTCTGTGCTGCAGCACCAGCAAAAAACATGAAGAGACGCAAACAGAGCATCAACAAAGTAACAACAGACACGAGCGGGGGAAGGGAAATCCTCTTTATTCCAGGCAATGGGGACTCCTCATAATGTCATGTGGGACACGTCGGCCCATCGAGGAACAGACGTGCATCGGAGGGGGGAGATACACCTGTAGTACCGGTTCCCACGTACTAGCAGAAGGTGGTGACTGGAATCACAATAAATACTGCCCCGAGCATCAAAACGCAGACATGGAGTAACCAGAGGAGGGACTACAATCAATACAGTGCACGGACAAGGGGTATAACTCAGTGCTACAGGAAGAACCAGAGCTGTGGCATGTGAACAAAGCGTGCCAACCCAGTATTACCCTGCCATGAGTACCAGTACCTCTGACAGTATACAGATCTAGGGTTATGCAATGCCCTGAGGACCAAGAACCATTACTGTCTCAAGGAGGGAGTACTCATTAGTGTGAGCAGCATGTTGTGTATTCCCACAGGATCAGGACACAATACTGATGCCGTCTCTGGCGCAGGGTATTAATCACCTGTTACTGTGTATAGTCTGGGTTTTTACTGCCTCTGGCGCAGGGTATTAATCACCCGTTACTGTGTATAGTCTGGGTTTATACTGCCTCTGGCGCAGGGTATTAATCACCCGTTACTGTGAAATAGTAATGCGGAAGCTGCAGTAAGGATATTGGTACTTCCAGAATAATGCCATTGACAATACTGCAAGGGTTAAAAAATGAATGTCTGTAGCCCCTAACAACAATGCTACAGGGAATTACTGCGGGAGATGCAGTATTAATACTGGTGTCCAGTAATAATGGGATTGTCTGTATCGGTGACATTACTGCGGCAGATGCAGTATTAATACTGGTGCCCAGTAATAATGGGATTGTCTGTATTGGTGACATTACTGCGGGAGATGCAGTATTAATACTGGTGCCCAGTAATAATGGGATTGTCTGTATTGGTGACATTACTGCAGGAGATGCAGTATTAATACTGGTGCCCAGTAATAATGGGATGGTCTGTATTGGTGACATTACTGCGGCAGATGCAGTATTAATACTGGTGTCCAGTAATAATGGGATTGTCTGTATTGGTGACATTACTGTGGGAGATGCAGTATTAATACCAGGACCCAGAAATAATGGGATCGCCTGCACTGGTGACATTACTGCGGCAGATGCAGTATTAATACTGGTGCTCAGTAATAAAGGGATTGTCTGTATTGGTGACATTACTGCGGCAGATGCAGTATTAATACCAGGACCCAGTAATAATGGGATCGCCTCCATTGGTGACATTACTGCAGGAGATGCAGCATTAATACTGGTGTCCAGTAATAATGGGATGGTTGAAGCATGGAGCGTTACATCAGCTCCATGACAGTCTGTATTGGTGACATTACTGCAGCAGATGCAGTATTAATACTGGTGCCCAGTAATAATGGGATTGTCTGTATTGGTGACATTACTGCAGGAGATGCAGTATTAATACTGGTGCCCAGTAATAATGGGATGGTCTGTATTGGTGACATTACTGCGGGAGATGCAGTATTAATAACAGGACCCAGTAATAATGGGATGTCTGTATTGGTGACATTACTGCAGGAGATGCAGTATTAATACTGGTGCCCAGTAATAATGGGATGGTCTGTATTGGTGACATTACTGCGGGAGATGCAGTATTAATACTGGTGCCCAGTAATAATGGGATTGTCTGTATTGGTGACATTACTGCAGCAGATGCAGTATTAATACTGGTGCCCAGTAATAATGGGATGGTCTGTATTGGTGACATTACTGCGGGAGATGCAGTATTAATACCAGGACCCAGTAATAATGGGATGTCTGTATTGGTGACATTACTGCAGGAGATGCAGTATTAATACTGGTGCCCAGTAATAATGGGATTGTCTGTATTGGTGACATTACTGCAGGAGATGCAGTATTAATACTGGTGCCCAGTAATAATGGGATGGTCTGTATTGGTGACATTACTGCGGGAGATGCAGTATTAATACCAGGACCCAGTAATAATGGGATGTCTGTATTGGTGACATTACTGCAGGAGATGCAGTATTAATACTGGTGCCCAGTAATAATGGGATTGTGTGTATTGGTGACATTACTGCAGGAGATGCAGCATTAATACTGGTGTCCGGTAATAATGGGATGGTTGAAGCATGGAGCGTTACATCAGCTCCATGACAGTCTGTATTGGTGACATTACTGCAGCAGATGCAGTATTAATACTGGTGCCCAGTAATAATGGGATGGTCTGTATTGGTGACATTACTGCGGGAGATGCAGTATTAATACCAGGACCCAGTAATAATGGGATCGCCTCCATTGGTGACATTACTGCAGGAGATGCAGCATTAATACTGGTGTCCAGTAATAATGGGATGGTTGAAGCATGGAGCGTTACATCAGCTCCATGACAGTCTGTATTGGTGACATTACTGCAGCAGATGCAGTATTAATACTGGTGCCCAGTAATAATGGGATTGTCTGTATTGGTGACATTACTGCAGGAGATGCAGTATTAATACTGGTGCCCAGTAATAATGGGATGGTCTGTATTGGTGACATTACTGCGGGAGATGCAGTATTAATACCAGGACCCAGTAATAATGGGATGTCTGTATTGGTGACATTACTGCAGGAGATGCAGTATTAATACTGTGTGCCCAGTAATAATGGGATGGTCTGTATTGGTGACATTACTGCGGGAGATGCAGTATTAATACTGGTGCCCAGTAATAATGGGATTGTCTGTATTGGTGACATTACTGCAGCAGATGCAGTATTAATACTGGTGCCCAGTAATAATGGGATGGTCTGTATTGGTGACATTACTGCGGGAGATGCAGTATTAATACCAGGACCCAGTAATAATGGGATGTCTGTATTGGTGACATTACTGCAGGAGATGCAGTATTAATACTGGTGCCCAGTAATAATGGGATTGTCTGTATTGGTGACATTACTGCAGCAGATGCAGTATTAATACTGGTGCCCAGTAATAATGGGATGTCTGTATTGGTGACATTACTGCGGGAGATGCAGTATTAATACCAGGACCAGTAATAATGGGATGTCTGTATTGGTGACATTACTGCAGGAGATGCAGTATTAATACTGGTGCCCAGTAATAATGGGATGGTCTGTATTGGTGACATTACTGCGGGAGATGCAGTATTAATACCAGGACCCAGTAATAATGGGATGTCTGTATTGGTGACATTACTGCAGGAGATGCAGTATTAATACTGGTGCCCAGTAATAATGGGATGGTCTGTATTGGTGACATTACTGCGGGAGATGCAGTATTAATACCAGGACCCAGTAATAATGGGATGTCTGTATTGGTGACATTACTGCAGGAGATGCAGTATTAATACTGGTGCCCAGTAATAATGGGATGGTCTGTATTGGTGACATTACTGCGGGAGATGCAGTATTAATACCAGGACCCAGTAATAATGGGATGTCTGTATTGGTGACATTACTGCAGGAGATGCAGTATTAATACTGGTGCCCAGTAATAATGGGATGGTCTGTATTGGTGACATTACTGCGGGAGATGCAGTATTAATACCAGGTGGCCCAGTAATAATGGATGTCTGTATTGGTGACATTACTGCAGGAGATGCAGTATTAATACTGGTGCCCAGTAATAATGGGATGGTCTGTATTGGTGACATTACTGGCGGAGATTTTGTCAGTATTAATACCAGGACCCAGTAATAATGGGATGTCTGTATTGGTGACATTACTGCAGGAGATGCAGTATTAATACTGGTGCCCAGTAATAATGGGATTGTCTGTATTGGTGACATTACTGCAGCAGATGCAGTATTAATACTGGTGCCCAGTAATAATGGGATGGTCTGTATTGGTGACATTACTGTGCGGGAGATGCAGTATTAATACCAGGACCCAGTAATAATGGGATGTCTGTATTGTGTGACATTACTGCAGGAGATGCAGTATTAATACTGGTGCCCAGTAATAATGGGATTGTCTGTATTGGTGACATTACTGCAGCAGATGCAGTATTAATACTGGTGCCCAGTAATAATGGGATTGTCTGTATTGGTGACATTACTGCAGGAGATGCAGTATTAATACTGGTGCCCAGTAATAATGGATTGTCTGTATTGGTGACATTACTGCAGGAGATGCAGTATTAATACTGGTGCCCAGTAATAATGGGATTGTCTGTATTGGTGACATTACTGCAGGAGATGCAGTATTAATACTGGTGCCCAGTAATAATGGGTTGTCTGTAATTGGTGACATTACTGCGGAGAAAGATGCAGTAATTTGAATTACTGCAGAGGACCCAGTAATAATGGGATGTCTGTATTGGTGACATTACTGCAGGAGATGCAGTATTAATACTGGTGCCCAGTAATAATGGGATGGTCTGTATTGGTGACATTACTGCGGGAGATGCAGTATTAATACTGGTGCCCAGTAATAATGGAATGGTCTGTATTGGTGACATTACTGCGGGAGATGCAGTATTAATACTGGTGCCCAGTAATAATGGGATGGTCTGTATTGGTGACATTACTGCGGGAGATGCAGTATTAATACTGGTGTCCAGTAATAATGGGATGGTCTGTATTGGTGACATTACTGCGGGAGATGCAGTATTAATACTGGTGCCCAGTAATAATGGGATGTCTGTATTGGTGACATTACTGCGGGAGATGCAGCATTAATACTGGTGCCCTAGTAGTAATATTTTGAATCACATTAGTTATGACTGGAAGCATTGCTGCAGCCGGGGTATTGTCGCTCAGGGACCCCAGTAACATTCCTGGACGTGACTAGGGTTTAGTAGAGCTTGGCCGCGGCAGACACAGCCGGTGCAGTGCATCATGCCACACATTGTCCACACGTACAGAGTAGATGCCACAAAAACAAAATTCATCAGTTACCAAACCCTTGGTAACCGGAGCAACCAGGAGTAACATTCCTTGCTATGTTGTCCTGATACTCCTCAATCCTAACAGAACCGTCATGAAGTCCTTCAACGTTTAATACTCAGACTGAGATTGCACTTGGCCGCCATCGCCTGGTGAAATGCTCTGAGAGGACGTGGCTGTGGATAGAGGTAGATCAGAGGGGGCATGTGATGACGCCTCGCTGTATGGAGGTCCAATACAGTGTGAAGTTACACATGGGATCATATTATCTGGCATAACAGGAAGGAGAACAGGGACAAGGAGACTCAGGAGCTTGGGCTGGAGATCTGCTCATGTAAATGTCTACCAGTTCCACCGAGGGCTACATAAGCTTCCATGCCCAGAAGGTCACACTGCACGTTTCTCCTGCACCAAGGACTGATCTTCACATTCGAGCTTCGTGTCTTGTTTGGGAGTTTTGTCTTTGCGTTCCTCCAGCGCCAGCTGCATGGCCCAGATACTGAGTGGCCGCATGTAGGCCAAGGATCGGAAAATGTTCTTCTCACAGTATGCTTCTGGCGTCTGGAAAGCCATGCCCAGTCTCTCCCACACCATGCGATAGCAACCCTCTGCTGTCATGAAGCCTTCCTGGACCAAACCCTGAAAAAGTAAGGAGAACACACTGTGTAAACTGGACATGAGAGGACACTCACAAGACAAAGATCCATGAGCTCTCCCTCCCCTCAACGACCTCCTCCAACCACAGCGACCCACAACAATGCACCATAGCAAGGTCTCTAACCACAACACACTGTAACAGGGTCTCCAAACACAACGCACCATGTCAAGGTCTCCAGTCACAACACACCATGGAACTTTCTCCCAACCACAACTTACCACGTCAAGGTCTCCAATCACAGTGTACCATAGCAAGCTCCCCCAACCACAATGTTACCCAGTAAGTTCCCCAACAACACCCCAAATCAAGGTTTCCAACCACATAAACGCTACCACCCAAAAAGCAAGGCAGTGAGTGCCTCCACCCACGATGCATCGCAGCAGGGTCTCTGACAATGCACCACAGTGAGTTCTCCAGATAAGCTCCGATAAGACCGTCCCCCTGGACTTCAGGTTTCGCCGCTGTCTTAGCTTGCTACGTATCACAACAGCTCCAGCCACGTAGCCCCCATAATTTACTGCAATGTGAACCTCTGCGATTTTTGCAAACCCAGTCCTAGCCCCTGGGTATCGGAGGTCTCTCTCAACCTACCAAGGCCTTTCCGCGTTACCAAGGCCTTTCCGCGTTACCAAGGCCTTTCCGTGTTACCAAGGCCTTTCCGCGTTACCAAGGCCTTTCCGCGTTACCAAGGCCTTTCCGTGTTACCAAGGCCTTTCCGCGTTACCAAGGCCTTTCCGCGTTGTGGGTGAAGTTTCCCCACGGATTGGTATGTTTTTACCATTTTCCAAATTTCTCTCCCAGACGTGTGGCACAGGTATCAAGTGTGAGGAATCGGCCGCTTCAATGTTTATTTGCATTTCATTGCTCTGTATATAGGGTAGAGTGTTGTGTGATGTGCTGTGCTGTCAAAGTGTATATCGGTATGTTACAGTTACAAGTTGTTAAAAAGTACTAACAAGTTCCATAGCGCTGTGCAATGGATAAGACAGTATAACATCTGCATGCAAATTGCACTCCCACCATCGTTCAAATGGACCAGACACTCTACCATAGCCTACAGAGAGGTCATCAACAGACCCGACATCAAAGATCAGCTAACAGTCTTTCAAAACCATACCTATGTACTAAGTCTCCAGGGGGTGAACCAAGCAGCAAAGGACCTCCACAGCATACTACATACCATCGCAGAGACCTCCAACATTAAAAAAGTCAACTTCAAGAAATCATCCAATAAACAACCCAATAAATGGTTTGACAAAGAATGCAGAACGCTAAGAAACAACCTACGAACAGTCTCAAATAAAAACACAGAGACCCTGACAACATCGACCTGAGGATCACACATGGTGTCCTGCAGAAAAACTATAAACAAATCCTCAAAAAGAAAAAACAAAACTTCATCTCCCAAAACCTTCAACAACTGGAAGAGGCTCTTCAGGAAAACTCTTTCTGGGAAACCTGGAGTCAAATCGGCTCAAGATCCAAGAAAAACCACCTCCACATCCAAAATGGCAACATCTGGCTCAACTACTTCAAGAGCCTGTACAAAGACATTCCCAAAGAGGAGCTAACTGGGGAACAGGAACACCTCATCAGAAGACTACATGAACTGGAGGAAAAAATCAAGGATTTCCAAAACCCGTTAGATACACCCATTACACCCCAAGAAGTAGCAGAAAAAATTCAAGATCTGCGAAGTAAAAAAGCCAGCGGGATG
This sequence comes from Leptobrachium leishanense, assembly GCA_009667805.1. NCBI lineage: Eukaryota > Metazoa > Chordata > Amphibia > Anura > Megophryidae > Leptobrachium > Leptobrachium leishanense. The sequence goes on from CM019063.1 coordinate 36,030,993, forward strand.
GATGGAATTCTTCCAGAGATGATTAAACACGGCTCTCCAGAAGTACACGCCGCAATATGTAAATTTTTCAACCTGGTCCTGAGCGTTGGATTCTACCCTCAAGTATGGAACCAAGGCCTCATAACACCCATCCATAAGAGTGGAGACCAATACGATCCAGCCAACTACAGAGGGATATGTGTCAGCAGCCGCTGGGAAAACTGTTCAATAGCATCCAGAACAAAAGAATCCTCAGCTTCCTGACACAGCATAACGTCCTCAACAGAAGCCAAGCAGGGTTCATGCCAAACCATCGCACTACAGATCACATCTACACCCTGCACAGTCTTCTCAAGGACCATGTCCACAATACAAAACATGGGAAAATATTTGCCTGCTTTGTGGACTTTAAGAAGGCCTTTGACTCAGTGTGGCCCCAGGCCTGTTCCTCAAACTACTGGAGAGTGGAATAGGAGGGAAAACATATGACGTCATCAAGAGCTCATATAATGAGAACTTCTGCAGCATAAAGGTGAATGGGAAGAGAACAGAGTACTTCCGGCAGGCTCGTGGAGTCAGACAAGGCTGCAGCCTAAGTCCAACCCTCTTTAACATCTACATCAATGGACTGGCTGAAGCTCTAGAATCCTCCTCAGCACCAGGACTAACTCTACATGATACCGAGATGAAGTTCCTGTTGTATGCAGATGACCTCCTATTACTGTCACCAACAGAGAGAGGTCTACAAGACAGCCTGGAAGTGCTGGAAAAATACAGTGCGGCATGGGCACTACCCATCAACCAAAAGAAAACAAAGGTCATGGTTTTCCAAAGGAAGAACGCAAAAACCAAGAGTTCCTCTTTCACACTTAATGAATGCACTCTTGATGAAGCCAACAGCTACACATACCTCGGCCTAGAAACAAACCGATCAGGAAGTTTCAAACCAGCCATAGAGGCCCTAAGAGACAAGGCGTGTAGAACCTTCTATGCCATCAGGAGAAACCTCTACAAACTAAAACCGCCTGTAAGAGTCTGTCTTAAAATCTGTGATAGCGTCATCACTCCAATCCTCCTTTATGGCAGTGAAGTATGGGGCCCCATCACCTACCCTGACCAACCCAAATGGGACACCAGCCCAAAAGAAATATTCCATCTGGAATTCTGCAAGCACCTCCTCCAAGTCCATCGGAGCACCTCTAACAATGCTTGCAGGGCCGAGCTGGGCAGACTCCCCTTACTTCTTGCAGTACAGAAGAGGGCGCTATCATACTGGGACCACCTAAACATCAGCAGCCTCAACTCATACCACCATAAAGCCCTACTGGCCAACAAGGACCACCCCAAACCATGTGGGCTGCAACAACTCATATCCACCCTGATCATCCAAAGCCCCCATGAATGCAACCTGACAAAATATCAAATAAAGGCCCTGATTAACGATTCCAGGGAAAACTATATCAGAGAATGGAGACCTGATATAGCAAACTCCCAGAAACTCACCATTTACCAATCCTTACAGAGGGAATACAAACTGACCCCATACCTGGAGGTACTACAAGACCCCAAGGACAGACAGATCCTGAGCCGCTACAGACTGAGCGCCCACAGCCTGGAAATTGAATCAGGGCGGCATAGACAGACCTACAAGCCCAGGGAGAATAGACTGTGCCAGCATTGTGACCAGGAGGCCCTGGAAGATGAGGTCCACTTCCTCCTACAGTGCCCCAAGTACTCAGCACTGAGGGAAACTCACTTCCAGAGACTCTCCGCTCTCATCCCGGACTTCACCTCTATAGAAGAGACGAGGAAACTCCACATCATACTGGGAGAAGAGACGAGGAAACTCCACATCATACTGGGAGAAGAGGAGCCGGCGGTGAAAATATCTGCCCAATACGTCACAGAATGTCACAGACTGAGAGGAACATAAGAGATCCCGGACTTATAAATCCCCAACACGGACTCGCCCCCATCCCACTTCACATGATCCCTTACCCCTGATAATGTCCATGGACTTACCCATTCCCCCCATATATATGTCCCACTCCCCCCCCCCCCCTCCTCCCCATATGCTTTGGCAATGCTAAAATGTATTTGGTCCTGCCAATAAAGCTTATTTTGATTTGATTTTGACAATAGGAGAGGACCCTGGTCAAGACCTTGCAATCTGCTACCATTTGCCATGCTTCTACCCCCCTCCCCCAGCTCTGGCTTGAACCAGAGTTTATTATCAGTTTCCTTTGTTAGACCAGGGTGTGTCTGTGTGTCTCTGTGTGTGGGGAGGGGGAGGCTTTGGGAGGATCTGGTATAGAGTAACGTAGGGGTGTGGTTTTTACATTTCAATGTGTCTGTACCTGAAAACAGGTAAATAAAGCATTCTGCATTTTTGGTGTGCAAGCGGCAGCATCACAGTGTATGCATCACATGTGTGTCCTCTATTCTGTGTGGGTACGATCACCTCCTGATTTCAGCGGAAAGGGGCGCCTGGGGTACCAGGATCCGTAACATCGAGGCAATATCCCTTTCTGATCATGCCCTCATCTGGTTCAATCTACCCAGGTACACGCCCATTCACAGACCATTGGTGTTTCCCATCCTACTTCGTCAACACCCCCAATCTAGCTGGGCCAATTTCTTTGGTTAGAATATCAAACTTGAAGACCAGCTCAAACTTCCATGAGAAACCCCACACCTTTCCTTAGGGGACATATCATAGAAGGCCCTCAAATGCAAATAATGGCGCATCACGCTCTCCATGCTAGAATCCGCACTAAAACGAGCCCATACCACCAAGAACCAATCTCCGGAAACTCCTCATACGTATATATAGAGGCTAAAGCCCAGGTGAGCTGTGACTTCCAATCACCATTCTTCTATCGATGGGGAGGGGGGGGTCAGGCAAACTCCTGGCTTGCATGGCTACGCCTAAACTCCTACGACAGCCAATCGCTAAAATAAAGACACCCAATAACATTCAGTGACCTCTGCCTCTGAAATCAGACTATGAGTATTTTAGGGCTCGCTTACTCCCTGCCTGTCCCAGGTGCTCCATCTATGGGTGAAGAATTTGTGAAACGTTACTCTGCCCGGCAACTTTCAGATCATCAAAGACATTAAACCAACCTATAACTAAAGGGCCTAAAGCCTGCCATGACTTCTCTTACATCGCTGAGCCCTGACGGCCCCTGGGCAGATGACTACAAAATACTGAATCCACAACTCTGCCCCTGCCCACTCGAATGTTCAGCTCCTTCTTTAATTCACACACCCCGATTGGTTCCTTAAATGCCACACAAACTATTATGCTCCGAAGCCCGGGGAACCCAAATGGTATGGTGTCCTCTTACCACCCCATCTCACTCCTAAATACTGACTAGAAGCTCCTCACTAAAATGCTGGCCTCCCGCATACAAACCTTTCTCCCTGACCTATGGACGCATCACCAGCTGGGATACGTTCATGGCCACCATGCTGCGATGGGGTGACATGCAGTCAAATCTGTCTCCACTGTCTAACTTTCTTCCTCATTGCGACACCGGGCCCTTCTCAGCCTCGACCTAGAAAGAGCTTTTGACGCAGTAACATGGCCCCATCTGTTACAATCAGGGGTGGATCCAGACACAGGTTTCTTACGATCCAGTAACCTCAGATGCTTCGGTCAGCCTTTTTTTTTTAAATTTAAGATTTTTATTTTGTAAGTTAGTCAACATATAATCAAACGTGGAAAACAAGGGCCACGCAGGGCCATCCACAGCATAAGTTCCACATGTGAAAAATAATAAACATCCCCGAAAAAGGGGGGGGGGGTCTCAGCGTATAATATTATCCAAGAGGGAGGAGGGAAAGGGGGTAATAGGTAGCGCAAAAATACACTTCAGAAAAAGAAATAAACCACATCTTACAAAAGACAATAATTAAGTCAGCTATAAAAGGGAAAAGGTATACAATATGAAACAAAGAAAAAGAAACAACTATATAAAAGCACTGCTGAGTATAACGAACATAAAAATGGGGGGGGGGGTAAGGTTAAGGGGGAAAAGATGGCAAAGACCAAAATTGTGCCTGTCCTGGCGGGTTCCCGGAGACAAACCGTGTGTGAGGGCCAGGGGGGATAATGGCACCAGGCCCTGGCACTCGGGGGGGGGGCAAACTGGGCACCAGGCATTGCAGCATCTCCCAAATCAACCCGGATATGCCAAGAAGATAAAGAAAAAAGAGAAATAAAAGGGAGGGGACAACAGCATCTGTAAAATGAAAATTCCGTAAATAAAAATCAAAAGATCTCAGAGTACACAAATAACAACCTATAGGCAAAGTCCTTGAGAATATAAGAACACCTGCAATGTCCCAGAGTAAGGGGGGGGGGGAGAATTTAAAGGGGGGTCTCATAAAAAAAAGGGAAAAATAAACAGTGGCGGGGGGGGGGGGGTGTCATTACAGCAAAGGGTACATCCAGGGATCAGCATCCCGTCAGCCGGCATCCCGGAACAGAGGCTCCCGAGCCACAGGCAAGGCACCGCAATAGAGGCCGGTATTCGCCCGTGCAGGTCCCTCAGCGAGGTAGGAGGTCTGCTGCTCCAGCAGCGGTCGAACCGCAATGCGGCCCCTGGTAGTGGGTGGTCGAGCATCAGCCACAAGTAGCTCAGTTAATACAGGCGGATCTAGGGACCCCTGTGGCGCCAGTAACGGGAGTAGTGCGGATGGGCAATTTTCCTCCCGGAGCCACACAGAATCCAAAAGCTGCGGCACAACCGCCACCCCTTCGTCTGCCGAGAAGCCCACAGCTACTTCATGGTCGTGCCGTTGCTCACTCACGATCCCGGACAAAGTCGCGGCATCCACCTCCGGAGGGACCTCTACATGGGCCGTCGGTAAGACATCCGCCGCCGCTCCTCCATCGAAGGTCTCTGGCCTCTGATCGCCCCACAGCACGGCCATCATCCGGCGCCACGCACCGCGCGTGAGCGGAGTGTCGTCATCCCCTGGTATCAGCTCCATAACAGCCTCGAGGCGCTCCAACATGGCTCCCAATGTATCGACGGGGGGTGGGGGATCCAGCTGCCCCTGGAATGTTCCCTCTCCCCCCTTCTCTGCTACAGGGACCGCCGCAGCAATCAGTGGACGGGGGCCCTCCATCCTCTCTGACCGCCACAGCCGTACACCCGGGTAAGAGGGTCACACGTGGAGCAGGCCTACGAAGTGCCGGGGTGTAGGCCTCAAGATGGCCGACTGCAGGGCTCCCTCAGAGGCCGCAAACTCCTCCAGACACCTCCAAACTCCGGAGAGGGGGGCCAATACGAGCTCCGGAGTTCGCTTCTCGATGACCAGCACAGCAGGGGTATTCTTATAGGGTAAGGCACGAGGAAATCCACTTAGAAATCCCCTATAGCAGTAGGTTCCAGCGGAGCTCCTTAAAATCACGTCTGCTTCCCCATGCGGCCGGCCACGCCCCCCCCCCCCCCTCGGTCAGCCTTTTAACTAGTTTATCTGCAATATTACCAGATACCCGGCTTCTTGCATTTCCACCATGTTTCTTCTCGGTGAGGGTGTCAGGTAAGGTGCCCCCTTTCACCCCTGATAGGATATTGCCATTGAGCCCCTTTACGCGCCTTAGATGCTTACCAGTGTTCGGGGGCTACCTGTGGGAGGGACTGAATTAAGGGTCTCTGCATTTGCGGATGACCTCACTGTGGACCTGTCGTCCCACCTTGTACTTTTAAACAACTTCGTTGCCATAGTTGGTCTCAAGTTCAATTGGCACAAATCCACAGCCCTATACCTGCTCCCCTCCTTACCTCATACTGCCCCTTTAAGCTGGGCAACACATTCTCCCAATTATCTAGGGGTGCATATTCCTAAGAGACCTAAATAACTATCTGCCTGAAATGACTCCAACCCTACAAGTCTGACCTCTGCCTGAAATGACTCCACCCCCTCCAAGTCTGACCTCTGCCTGAAATGACTCCACCCCTCCAAGTCTGACCTCTGCCTGAAATGACTCCACCCCTCCAAGTCTGACCTCTGCCTGAAATGACTCCACCCCTCCAAGTCTGACCTCTGCCTGAAATGACTCCAACCCTACAAGTCTGACCTCTGCCTGAAATGACTCCACCCCTCCAAGTCTGACCTCTGCCTGAAATGACTCCACCCCTCCAAGTCTGACCTCTGCCTGAAATGACTCCAACCCTACAAGTCTGACCTCTGCCTGAAATGACTCCACCCCCTACAAGTCTGACCTCTGCCTGAAATGACTCCACCCCTCCAAGTCTGACCTCTGCCTGAAATGACTCCACCCCCTACAAGTCTGACCTCTGCCTGAAATGACTCCACCCCAAGTCTGACCTCTGCCTGAAATGACTCCACCCCCTACAAGTCTGACCTCTGCCTGAAATGACTCCACCCCTCCAAGTCTGACCTCTGCCTGAAATGACTCCACCCCCTACAAGTCTGACCTCTGCCTGAAATGATTCCAACCCTCCAAGTCTGACCTCTGCCTGAAATGACTCCACCCCCTACAAGTCTGACCTCTGCCTGAAATGACTCCACCCCTCCAAGTCTGACCTCTGCCTGAAATGACTCCACCCCCTACAAGTCTGACCTCTGCCTGAAATGATTCCAACCTCCAAGTCTGACCTCTGCCTGAAATGACTCCACCCCTCCAAGTCTGACCTCTGCCTGAAATGACTCCACCCCTCCAAGTCTGACCTCTGCCTGAAATGACTCCACCCCTCCAAGTCTGACCTCTGCCTGAAATGACTCCACCCCTCCAAGTCTGACCTCTGCCTGAAATGACTCCACCCCTCCAAGTCTGACCTCTGCCTGAAATGATTCCACCCAAAGTCTGACCTCTGACATTAAACTGCAACGATGGGAAATGCAGTGGCGTAGCGTGTGGGGGGGGGCTGGGGGACGGTGGCCCCGGGCGCAGTTTTCTTAGGGGTGCATAATTTCAAAAGAAATTTGCGCCCCTAAAAGTTCAGGCCCGGACTGACCCACTGGGCCCTCGGTCGCTGCCCAAGGGCCCGCAGGTTGAGGGGGCCCGGATGCCATGCAGCGGGAGTGCACGGTCATGAACAGTGTGAGCCCGTGTTGAAAGGGAGGCGGCTACGCACGTGCGCAGGTCACACGATCCGGCCAGTCAGGTGGTACTGAGTCTCTGTACCACCTGACTAGCCGGACTGCGTGACCTACGCACGCAGCCTCCTCCCCTTCAACACGGACTCTCATGTTGTTCAGGACCGGGCACTCCCGCTGCATGGCATCTGGGCCCCCTCAACCCGCTGCATGGAATCCAGCCCCCAACCCCTGCTGGCATCCGGAGCTGGGGCAATATCCATGTGAGAACAAGTGGGGGCACATCTGCAAACTGCTGTAAGTCCTACACCGTTCACCTGAGTTGGATGTACATACCCTCAAATTAAAGCTGACAGTCTGCAGTTAAAGCACATTGTGTTTGTTTCATTCCAACTCCATTGTGGTGGTGTATAGAGCCAAAGATGTTACAATTGTGTCGCTGTCCCAATATTTATGGACCTGACTGTACACACCCACGAACACACAGGATAAATAGAGACCCACTATGAGAATATACACACCCACAAACATACAGGATAAAGAGACGCCTCTACGAGAATATACACACGTCACAACACTATCAACACCATCCACACTACCAAACACCATCACCAATGCCACCAACACTATCAACACCACAATTAGCAACACTATCAACAACACAAACATTATCAACACCACCAACACCATCACTAACTGAAACAGAAAAACACTGGGGGCAGTATTACAAAGTTGGTGCTAACTTAACCAGAGCTTTTGAAAATTTAGCAACTCCATCATCAACACTAACATCACCACCATCATCACCACCAACACCATCCGGACAAACACTTTGTCTATATGTGGCTGTGCTTCTTCCCAGAGGGGAGTGACAGTCACACCCAGAGGGGGACCAGCAGCAGCCACGCCCAGAGCAGAACAGCAGCCACACCCAGAGTGGGACATGCAGCGGCCACGCCCAGAGCAGAACAGCAGCCACAGCCAGAGGGGGACATGCAGCGGCCACGCCCAGAGCAGAACAGCAGCCACAGCCAGAGTGGGACATGCAGCGGCCACGCCCAGAGCAGAACAGCAGCCACAGCCAGTGGGGGACATGCAGCGGCCACGCCCAGAGCAGAACAGCAGCCACAGCCAGAGTGGGACATGCAGCGGCCACGCCCAGAGCAGAACAGCAGCCACACCCAGAGTGGGACATGCAGCGGCCACGCCCAGAGCAGAACAGCAGCCACAGCCAGAGTGGGACATGCAGTGGCCACGCTCAGAGCAGAACAGCAGCCACAGCCAGAGGGGGACATGCAGCGGCCACGGCCAGAGCAGAACAGCAGCCACACCCAGAGTGGGACATGCAGCGGCCACGCCCAGAGCAGAACAGCAGCCACAGCCAGAGGGGGACATGCAGCGGCCACGCCCAGAGCAGAACAGCAGCCACAGCCAGAGGGGGACATGCAGCGGCCACGCCCAGAGCAGAACAGCAGCCACAGCCAGAGGGGGACATGCAGCGGCCACGCCCAGAGCAGAACAGCAGCCACAGCCAGAGGGGGACATGCAGCGGCCACGCCCAGAGCAGAACAGCAGCCACAGGAGGACACGCAGTGGCTGCGCCCAGATGGGAGCGGCAGCAATGCCCAGAGGGAGACCAGCCATGGCCACACCCAGAGCAGAACAGTAGCCACACCTAGATGGGACCCTCAGTGGCTGTGCCAAGAGGGGAGTGACAGCCACACCCAGATGGGACCCGCAGCGGCCATGCCCAGAGGGGAGGGACAGCCACTTTCAGAAATGAGTGACAGCCAAGCCCAGAGGGGATCCTTCAGTGGCCACATCCAGATGAGGGGAGCTGCAAAACCCTCTAGGGGGAGTGGCAGTTGCACCCATAGAGGAACAACAGCCACGCCCACAAGGGAACACCCTTGGTGCTTCCTTGTACACTTTCCTCTGTGTGCAACGCACCATAGCGAGCTTGTCAAACTGCAACGCACCACAGCAAGCTTGTCAAACCCCAATGCACTACAGCGAGCTTGTCCAATGCACCACACAGAGCTTGTCAAACCCTAATGCACCACAGTGAGCTTGTCAAACCCCAAAGCACCACAACACACCACAACACACCACAACAAGCTTTCCAGTAACAATGCACTGCAACAATGTCTCCAGTCACAACACACAACGTGCTCCTCCAACCACCACCAGCAAACGAAGCAAGTGTCCCAGAAATAATCCCACCGATGAGTAATTTATCACAGGCCGAGTATCGTTACTCTGTGTGCTTACCTCATGGATCATAGTGGCAGACAGGCCGTACACCACACCAATCCACACCTCGTCAGACTGCACGCTGGATTTGTCTACAGTGCCATCCGGACGCATCCCATTCACCGCGCCCATCTGCCCATCCCCAAACTGTTTCACATTAAAGTCAAAAATGGTTTTCAGGGCGCTGGCGACGTGTGCGGCAGGAAACACCTAAAAAACACAAAAAAGTGCAAATTACTCATAGAAACATAGAAAAATGTCGGCAGATAAGAACCTTTCGGCCCATCTAGTCGCCCAATTACATGGATACTTTACCTGGATTTATCTTTTGTTTAGGATAGCCTTATGCCTATCCCATGCCTGCTTAAATTCAATTACTGTTTTGGCCTCTACCACTTCTACTGGAAGGCTGTTCCATGTATCCACCACCCTCTCAGTAAAATAATGCTTCCTGATGTTACTTTTAAACCTTTGCCCCTCTAATCTAAGACTATGTCCTCTTGTTTTGCTACTTTGTTTCCTTTTAAATATACTCCCTTCCTCTACCTTGTGGATTCCCTTTACGTATTTAAATGTTTCTATCATATCTCCTCTGTCTCGTCTTTTTTCCAAGCTGTACATGTTAAGATCATTAAGCCTTTCCTGGTAACTTTTCTCCTTCAAGCCGTACACCATTTTAGTAGCCCTTCTCTGAACTCTCTCTAAGATGTCTATATCCTTCTGGAGATACGGTCTCCAGTACTGCACACAGTACTCCAAGTGAGGTCTCACCAGTGCTCTGTACAGTGGCATGAGCACTTCCCTTTTCCTACTGCTAATACAGGCTCTCCCTACACAACCAAGCATTCTGCCAGCATTTCCTGCTGCTCTATTACATTGACTACTTACCCTTAGATCCTCTGAAATAATGACCCCTAAATCCCTTTCCTCAGATGTTGAGGTTAGGACTGTATCAAATATTCTATATTCAGCCCTTGGGTTTTTACGTCCCAGGTGCATTATCTTGCACTTATCCACATTAAAACTCAATTGCCACAGCTCCCACCATTTTTTTAGTTTACCTAAATCATTTGTCATTTGGCTGATCCCTCCAGGAACGTCAACCCTGTTGCAAATCTTTGTGACATCAGCAAAAAGACATACTTTTCCATTAATACCTTCTGCAATATCACTAATAAAAATATTAAAGAGAATGGGTCCAAGTCCCTGAGGTACCCCACTGGTAACAAGACCTTGTTCCTCAGAGAACTTAAAGCCTGCACAAAGGGATTCCCTGCGCCGTGGTGTGCGCTATATCCATTGTACGGCTCTCTGTAATATACCGTGCACGCCAGTATCACGTGCGCTATACACAGTATACTGCTCGCTATAATACACTGTGCGCACGCCGGTAACGCCAACATCACGTGCGCTATACACAGTAGAATTCTCGCTAGAATACACTGAGCACACGCCAGTATCACATATGCTATAATTGTCACCTCACCTCACTGCGGCCCTGGCCCAGGGAACTGGCGCGTAGAAACCATTGGCCTGCGCACTGGTCGGACATCACACTGTCATAGTACACCTGGTTCCCACAGTCATAATTATAATATTTACCTGAGAGAGAAGGAAACAAAGTATCAATACCACTAGGACACTGCGCAACACTGAAGGCAGACACACAATGGGGGAGGGGGTACCTTCATACAGATGAGGGGGGGAGTGTATCCACCATATGGGTGAGAGGGGGGTGTGCAACAGCAGCTGGGGTTTACTGGTCTCGGTCTTTTGGACCAGACCTGAACCTGTTATAGCGTCCGTCCCTTCTCTCCAGCCAAGCTGATCTGCAGCAGCTTCTCTTCCCACAACCCTCAGCCAGAGCTTGAGGCAGTGCTGTATCTTTCTATGTATTTCTCCCCAAACACCAGACACGGCTTAATGCAGGGGAGAAGAATGATCTTTAATGTGAAATGGGAGCAGTTATATGTGAAACAGGGAGGGGGGGTAACATGACCCAATCAGCAGAATACATTGTATACATGAGGAGGGGGGGTGAATTCCTTCAGGAGACACAGAAACTTGATCAATTACACTAGAGGGGATTAGCAAATAATGTGGCCCACTTATGCCCACCATCAGCTAGCGTTGGCTTTGCCACATTGACCCAGGGTCCCTTGGCAGGAGGCCAGCATCGATGCTTCTCCAGCATGCACTGAGGCCATGTAGGGTGTAGATGAGGGTGCCAAGGAGGGTGAGGGCATAAACGTAGAGGGAGCTTCGGTTACATTTCTCCCCCCTTACAGGTTGACTAACCAGATACCAGATCTCCACCAGGTCTGTATCTGAGTTGGTCATCCCACCAGTCTTATCCTGCAGGTCCTGCATGATCCGCCATACACACCGTTCCGTCCACCAGAACGTCAATGTCACTCTGAGATGATAAAGTCACATTCGTTCCTGTATTAGGCCACTGGAAAGATGTAAAGGCTGCATGAGGCCCCAAAGTCAGAATGGGAGTTGTGGTGCTGGACACTTTCTTTGTAGCTGAGCCTATGCTCTTTGCTGGGAGGGTGATCTGCCGCTGGGTTGATCCACTGACGGAAACATCTCCTCGGACCTCTATCAGTAGCTGTGGAAATTTATAGCATAAACCGATTATCAATTTGTCCCTTTGCTCCTGCATCTCAGTCTGTGATGGTGAAGACATGTCAACCACACAGTCTCCTGGCACACCACACTGCCAGTGGGAAGTCGCAGCAGCCAAATTTTCACCCAGGGCTGGGACCCTCTGAGGAGTTGCCTCTTCCATAGAGCAAGCTTCCTGTACATTACTCTGTGGTGTGGAGGTCTGCTGCACCGCACAGCCTCCCATGGCATCTAACTGTGGCTCCAAAGGAGTCATTCCAAAGCCTTCTGTGACTGGGATGACTGTAGGAAAGGCTCCGGAACAGCACCCACATCTGCTGCGGGGTAGTTGACCCAGCCAAACTATACCCAGTCACCTTCCTTTCTCGCTGAGAAAAGCAGTTAACAGTTCTGTCTCCCTGGACCTCGAACTCCAGCCGGGATCCCTCAGGGACAGCAGCATCTCCAGAAACCGCCACTAGCTGCTTTGAGCAAATTTTATCTCTGCTCACCAATGGTTCCACTGCCACTGCTGCTGTTTGTTGCAGTTCTCTCTCCTCTTAGGTATCCTGGTCTGCAGAGCATTCCAGTGGGAGCTCCAGACAACCTTCTCCATTCCACATAGCATTAGGGTTGATCTCACTGGGCAGTATGTCGGTGGTCACAGCACTGCTTGGCTTTTATAGAGTTCCAAGAGGCCATCTCCAAACTCCACTCTGTCACAAGGTCCTCCAGTTCCCGCCAGAACTTTGGAAGATCAGACAGATCCAGCCAGTCCAGTCTCTTGTCCCATATCGCCTTATAGCGTACATCGAGGTCGCTACCATAATCCTCATCATATGCCAGAGTATACCACGGTATTCCTGGGCCACATGGAACCAGACCTTGGGTGGGGAATAGTCAAACTGGTCACAGCGTTCCCAGCATATTCGGTTTTGAAAGGCTTCATACCGTCCCTTCAGATAAAGCGCCTCTTCAATATACTCGATAAATAAAGGTTTCTTCCTCCTTGTAAGGACAAGGTCCCAGAATACGAATCCTCCACAGTTCAATGTCCTCAGATAACCTCTGGTTATAAGACATGAACCCAGGTCATTCTCCTTCATGGGTAATACAGTCCTCCTGATCAAACCAATGCAGAGTACAATGACTCAAGCTCCTACAAGTGCTCATGGACAGCTTTTTTCTCCATCCATCAGATCCTGCTGCAAACATCACAGGATACAGGTTCTTCAGCTCTGCGATCAAACTCCATCATCAGGATTCAAGACGTCTGTTCTATCTCCATCATTCAGATTTCATGGGCCAGTTCTCTCTCCTCTCTCTGAAATTTGGAGTTTTCTGTCATCACCTCTGCGATAATATCATGGCTGGGATTCGGACCATACCTTTCCAGACATTCTCTCACTCTCTTGGTGAAGTCGCTCTCCATTTTGTATGGTGTCCAGCCCATGACTTGCTTTCTGTGTTTGGTCCGTGATGTATCTCTGCTGCAGTTTCTAGGAGGGAAATCCCACAGCTCACCACCAGATTGTAACAGCATCTGGGGTTTACTGGTCTGCAGCTTGTGGACCAGACCCAAAGCTGCTACAGCATCTGTCCCTTGTTGTGAAAATTTTATTATGTGGACATTATACTCTAGGATGTGTGTGTTTTATAAGTTGTCATCTGTCTCCCTGTGTCAGATTAAACAGAGAAACGCTCTAGCAGAGGGTACTTGGCTTTAATCAGAACCAGCTGCAAAACCGTCAGTATGAAAACCTTCTCTTGGGTTTAGAGACGTGTTCTCCGTGTGTGGGGGGCGTTTGGCGGTTTGTGAGCACTAAGTGCAATGCCCTGGGCTTCTTACCTGCCAATGTCTATGCACGTTGGAGAAGTGAAGTCTGCATAACAAGAGATACGTATTATATCTCTCTGTTGCGGCTACGCTATCCCTTTTTGGATACATACCTGCTTTTAAGACATGCCTTCCTTGTCTGTACACTCGTACCGTGTACTGACAATAGCTGGAATGTCTCCGCAGATATGTCTCAAATCTATAAGAACAAGTAGACTGATCTTCACTAGATACTGATCAAATCTGAGCAGTGTTGAATGGGGTCCATGCTGACAGTGATGGGGGATGGTCAGCCAAACATGGCTGACGGAGACAATGGACATGACTCATCCTTATACAGGTATGAGGTGTGTACAGTGGACTAGTCAGCCATCTTACTGCACTCCCCTGTCCTTTTGATATGTAAATGTATTTACTGGGCTGACTGGTTTGTGTTGTAAAGCCATCATCCACTGGGCGTTGTCCTATTGGTCTAATAAATTAAGAGGTCCTGAGGCAAAGAGGGCGCGTGGTCAGATGGACTCCAGCTAGAAGCAGCATTGTGTGTGACTCTTTCTGGGCTAGAGAAGGCATCCATTATACAGGAAATGAGGATCCAACAAGACAACAGCAGAGTCTCTGTGTCTCCTTACTGCACGTGTTCAGATGAGTATGGCAGGGAGAGCAGAGAACTGCTTGTAAGTGCAGCGGATCGAACTACACAGAAATAGTAGAGTAATTTCTACGACACCCTTCTCTTCAGCCAAGCTGATCCGCAGCAGCTTCTCTTCTCAGAACCCTCAGCCAGAGCTTGAGGCAGCGTTGTATATTTCCATGTATCTCTCCCCAAACACCAGACACAGCTTAATGCAGGGAAATGAATGAGCTTTAATGTGAAATGGGGAGCATTTATATAGGACACAGGGAGGGGGGAGTGTAACATGACACAATCAGCAGAATACATTGTGTACATGAGAGGGTTGAATTCCTTCAGGAGACGCAGAAACCTGATCAGTTACACTAGACGAGATAAGCAAATTTACAACATAAGATCAACCTAAGGACAAAAAGTTACACGACAGCAAGAACAGTAAGTCTACATTGTATCTCTAACACAAACTAACTCCTAAAAACAGTTTACCAAGACATTTAACAACATTAACCCCCATGTGGCCCACTTATGCCTACCGTCCGTTAGCGTACGCTTTGCCACATTGGTCCACAGTCCCTTGGCTTGGCAGGAGGCCAGCATCCATTCCACACTTCAACATGCACTGAGGCCATGTGTTATGTGGGCAAGGGTGCAAAGGAGGGTGAGGGCACAAAGAGGGAGCTTCGGTTACAGATAGGGGGTGTAACTAGGGTTGCACCGATACTAGCATCGGTGCCGATAACTGGGTACTGCACGAGTACTTGGTACTCGTGCAGTGCCCCCGATACCAGAATCCAGCATTGAGCTGGCTTGCCGGCATCCGAGGGGCTGGGATGGCTGTCTGAATGCTCTAACGGCTCACATAGTTACCCTTCCACGAGCGCCGCGGGCAAAGTTTCCGCGCATCCGCTCGTTTGAAAGCCCCCAGCCTCGATCTCGCAAACTCCCACGTGATCGCGGCTGGGGCTTTCCAACGAGCGAAAACTCTGCCGGCGGTGCTCGTGTAAGGGTAACTATGTAAGTGGTGAGCTGCAGGGGCCTGTCCGAATGCCGTTAGAGCATTCGGACAGTGTGTGTATATATTACACATACACACACTGAGGTCTAAAATGGCCAGTATGAGTGTATGTGTATATATATTACACATACACACTGAGGTCTGAAGTGTGTGTATACACACACTGGTCTGGTGTCTGTTAGGTATACATGTATTTGATGCATGTGGGGTATATTATATATAAATAGTATACCCCACAGGCATTAGATACATGTATACCCGACAGACACCAGACCAGTGTGTGTATATGAATGTATATCTGGTGTCTGTGTGTGGTCAGAGTGTGTGCAGGCAGTTAGTAAATGGTGTGTCTAGCCATACATTGCAATATTAACTTAAACAGGACAGGCTTTCAGCAAAATCCTAAAATATTTATTGAAAAGCATCACATGACATTAAATAAAAATATCGGTACTCGGTATCGGTGAGTACTTGAAAAAAAGTATCGGTACTCGTACTCGGTCTTAAAAAAAGGGTATCGGTGCATCCCTAGGTGTAACCCCATATGGATGAGAGAGGTGGGGTTTTCACCTGATTCATCATGGCGGTAACATTACACGGCACGGTGTGGGTACACAGCCCTGTTTTACGTCAGTGGTAACTGGAAATGCCTCAGAGGCTTCTCCAGCGTCCAGCCCCATGGCCATCATACCACCTGAATGAATTTATCAGGACGCTCCACGACTGCTAGCATCAGATGCTTTCGTGAGGTCAACAAATGTTGTGTAAAGTTTGTGACACTTCTTCTGAAGCAGCCAAATGTGACAGACTCTTAACCCCTGGTGGGTTTCTCCACCCAGAGAGCTCCATCATCCAGCCTCAACGTTCCCCAGACAACACGTGGGGAGAACAATGGCTGGGAATTCCCAGCCCCACCAGCTCTAGTCAGTTCCCTACCCCCGGCCACCCCACCTGCCCTGAATGGACATTGGGTAAAGAGGAGTAACATCTACTCACAGTGTAACAACAGCACATATAACACCATGAACATCCCAACACACACTACAATATATATACAGTTGTGTTCAAAATTATTCAACCCCCACTGAAATTGAGTGTTTTGGCCAGTTTGACATTGATTTTGATCATTCAGTCATCTTGCTTACAATTAAATCAAAGAGGCACGTGTAGGTCAGACAAATATAACATAACATTTATAATGAAATAAGCACAAATGTCTTTTCTGTGCTCACATCATTATCAGTTTTATTCAACCCCCAAGTGACATTCAATCTTAGTACTTAGTACAACATCCTTTTACAGTTATAACAGCTTTTAAACGTGAAGCATAGCTTGACACAAGTGTCTTGCAGCGATCTATGGGTATCTTCGCCCATTCGTCATGGGCAAAAGCCTCCAGTTCAGTCACATTCTTAGGCTTGCGCACTGCAACTGCTTTCTTTAAGTCCCACCAGAGGTTCTCAATCGGATTTAAGTCAGGTGATTGCGATGGCCACTCCAAAATGTTCCAGCCTTTAATCTGCAACCATGCTCTAGTGGACTTGGAGGTATGCTTGGGATCATTATCCTGTTGAAAGGTCCAACGTCTCCCAAGCCTCAGGTTTGTGACGGACTGCATCACATTGTCATCCAATATCTCCTGGTACTGAAGAGAATTCATGGTACCTTGTACACGCTGAAGCTTCCCTGTACCTGCAGAAGCAAAAGAGCCCCAAAGCATGATTGACCCCCCGCCATGCTTCACAGTAGGCAAGGTGTTCTTTTCTTCATAGGCCTTGTTCTTCCTCCTCCAAACATAGCGTTGATCCATGGGCCCAAACAGTTCTAATTTTGTTTCATCAGTCCACAGAACACTATCCCAAAACTTCTGTGGTTTGTCCACATGACTTTTGGCATACTGCAGTCGACTCTTCTTATTCTTTGGAGACAGCAAGGGGGTGCGCCTGGGAGTTCTGGCATGGAGGCCTTCATTACGCAGTGTGCGCCGTATTGTCTGAGCTGAAACTTCAGTACCACATCTGACAAATCTTTTCTCAGTTCCTCAGCAGTCACACGGGGACTTTTCTCCACTCTACGCTTCAGGTAGCGCACAGCAGTCGAAGTCAGCATCTTCTTTCTGCCACGACCAGGTAGCGTTTCAACAGTGCCCTTTGCCTTGAATTTGCGAATGATGCTTCCTATGGTCTCTCTTGGTATGTTTAACATCTTTGCAATCTTCTTATAGCCATTGCCCTTCCTGTGAAGAGTAATCACCTCTTCTCTTGTCTTCCTGGACCATTCTCTTGACTTCACCATGTTTGTAACCACACCAGTAAATGTCTAGAAGGAGCCGAGTATCACAGTCATTTTAAAGCTGCCTAATTGGTGCTTATTATGCTTTATTGCTGCTCCGTGACATCCACAGGTGTTTTCAATACCTGATTGAAAACACTTGAATGAACCTCTGTTCTTCAGAGTGGTAGTCTTTAAGGGGTTGAATAATTGTGTCAATGAAGAATTCACAAAAGAAACATTTACTACTGTATTACAAAACCAATTGATATCATTTTAGTTGCATATGGTTCTTTAAAAAGTCCTTGTAGGATTTCATTCTGAATACAATTACAAATGTCACTAAATTCCCTAAAACCCTTTACAGCATTGGGGGTTGAATAATTTTGAACACAACTGTATATACACACACACAGTGCCTGTGTACAAAGGCTCCTGAATATCCTGCGCGCGCCCCCCCCCCCATTCCAGTCGTTAAAGCAAGCTGCATGAATCATGTCTGTAGACCAGAGACCCTTGTAGAAAGCACATTGGAGTCGGGCCTGGTGCCAGTCACAGACGCGTGAGCAGACGATTCCAGCACTTACAGGGATTCTGCCTGCGATGGAAAGCAGTGTAAGCCCTCGGTGGTTGCCACATACTCGTCTATCGGTGTCCTCTGAGATGAATGATGAGATCCAGTTCCTGAAGAATAGATCCTTTGTTCCAAAAGGACAGGTTCTCCAAGAACAGTAAGCAGAGCACTCGGGCCAGTTAATGTCAGCAGAGCACTCGGGCCGGGTAATGTCAGCAGGGCACTCGGGCTGGGTAATGTCGGCAGGGCACTCGGGCTGGGTAATGTCGGCAGGGCACTCGGGCCGGGTAATGTCGGCAGGGCACTCGGGCCGGGTAATGTCGGCAGGGCACTCGGGCCGGGTAATGTCGGCAGGGCACTCGGGCCGGGTAATGTCGGCAGGGCACTCGGGCCGGGTAATGTCGGCAGGGCACTCGGGCCGGGTAATGTCGGCAGGGCACTCGGGCCGGGTAATGTCGGCAGGGCACTCGGGCCGGATAATGTCGGCAGGGCACTCAGGCCGGATAATGTCGGCAGGGCACTCAGGCCGGGTAATGTCGGCAGGGCACTTGGGCTGGGTAATGTCGGCAGGGCACTCGGGCCGGGTGATGTCAGCAGAGCACTTGGGCTGGGTAATGTCGGCAGGGCACTCAGGCTGGGCAATATCGGCAGGGCACTCGGGCTGGGTAATGTCGGCAGGGCACTCAGGCTGGGTAATGTCAGCAGAGCACTCGGGCCAGGTAATATCGGCAGGGCACTCGGGCTGGGTAATGTAGGCAGAGCACTCGGGCAATGCCCAGTTAGCTGCAGGTGAAGGCGTCGCCAATAATACCCCTCCCTATAAGCCGGGATAGGGGGCTTGCTCCACATTGTGAAAGGGGCCGTCAGAGTTACTCACCATTCCACAGACGCTTCTCAAATGCTTCTTTCCCTTTGCTCAGGATGGTGGAATACTTCTCATGAATAGCACTGTCCCCCAGGATTTCAGCCATGTGACACATCACACACACTGCCGCAAGCCAGAGACCACCGCAATATGAGCTGAGGAGACACAAGGGGGAAACATGCCAATATGTAACAAGAGGTATGAAAAGAAGAATCCCATCACTTCCTTACAGACCCCGGTAACATCTCCTCACACCCATCGGCAGGTGTTCACAAGAAACTCTGCCGTTTTTGAAAGAGCGTGGAGGCCTCTAAAGAGTACACCCCCACAATGCAGGGGCCGACCCAGCAGCTTCTCACCATTTATTTATTTGCAAAGTATTTTATCAGGAACGATACATTGAGATTTCTCTGGTTTTCAGTATGTCCTGGGTTCAAGAACATTGAATTTCATCACAGGACTCGGAGGCGAGTATTTGCTTCTCTTTTTCATATTTTATCCTCAGCAGCAAAGAATATATTAACATATTTGAAGTGAAACAAACAAAAAAACTTCCACCACAACAGCGGTTAACCCAGGATCCCCACTGTCCTTTCCACAACGGTCCATGTAGCTCCGCCCCTAGGGTAGCTCCTCCTCTTTTTCTTGCTGCTCCTCGGCAGTTAAGTACCTCTGCGCGTCTCTGCAATATTTTATGTTAAATTGTGATTGTGATTTGTGTGTGTGTATATATATATTTTATTGTCTGTATTATAGCTGTTTGTTATTTTACGTTAACCCTCTGGCGGAACGCAGACTCTCCTGGTTTTAGCCACGGAGGTCGGTGCTTCCGCCGCACCGGCAGTTGTGATTGCGTGGTCCCGTCTCCTTTTAGTTTTTTTTCCCTTTTCCTGGTTAATTTTTCTGTTTTTTGGGCAGCCTGGTCTCCATATTTTGTGTTTTTCACTTTATCGTTCTTTTTCCCGCTCCTGTGCGAGGCGCTGGGTTTTTTCAGCACGTGCGCGTTCTGTCTCTTTCTGTGAGGAGATTGTCTTCCCGCGTCAGCGCGAGCCGCCCCCTCACTCGCACTTTGTCAGCAGCACTTCAATCACCTCACACACCACACGCACAGGTCATGTCCCTCTCAAAGCTCCCAAGGACCCCCTCTCCTAACTCCCACTGATGTTCCGTTTTGGAGGACAGTTCCCTCCCCCATCCCCCCCTTTCCCAGGCTTGGAGGAGGACTCTAGCGGAACCCCATCATCACCACCATAAAAAATCCAGCTCTAAGGATAAATTTACTGCTCTGGGAAGCTCCCTGCGGTCATCAATATCATCCACTCTTTCATCAGCTGTTAATGACCTGCATGTTTCCCTCAAACAGTCTATGCTGGATGTGGTAACTATGCTCCACTCTGTACCCCAGCCAGCCAGGTGCTCTGCCTTTACCACAGCTTCCCCTTCACATCTTACCTGTGCCCCCATGTGTCAGATACAGGACAGGAATAGGTCCCCGATACGTTCCAATGCCCCGTCTGTCTCCAGACCCTCTGGTACCCAGACCTTTACCCTAAGAGGTGCTTTTGGAGGGGCTGGCATCCCCACACCAATGCCTGAACAGATTGCCGAGCATGTTTCTCGCAAAAGGGCCCCAGACCGCGGGGCACAAAAAGCGGCGGATGGTAAGAGACCCAAAGTCAGTGACTGGAGTCTCGTCCCTGTGGGAACCTCCTCAGTGGTAATAGACCCTGAGTACGGGGGGCTGACCCCTTTGATTTGTACGCACCTGAGGTAGATGAGGAATTGATAGGAGGAGGAGGAGGAACCTCCTATACAAGTGGACAACACGATATATGATCCAGAGGGTAACCCTTTTTAACCCCAAGGACATTTCCCACCCAAATTCGTCCGCTTGGACGCCTCTACCCCACATAGAGAGATATGTAGACTCTATTATACGTTGTGCCATAGCAGAATGTCCCAGACCCACTACTGAAGGGAAGACCTGCATCACCCCGGAGGTCGATGAGGCATTTCAAAAGTTTACAACAAAGGTTTGTCTACAAAAAAGGGGATTGATTTCGCTATGTCAAGATAAAATTCTAGACACCACAGGACCACTAGTTAAAGGCCTGGATGTGGTGGACCGGGCTAGACTTTTGCATACCCCTATTGACCACGCCGAATTGTGCGGCTTATTACAGTGGTCCCTATAATTTCTCGGTATGACGGAATGGAGATGTTGTTCCGCCTGCGGGTGTGCTCTATCTGCGTGACCCCGTCGCTTACCGCTGGCCCGACTACCGAGTGGCGCACACTCGGCGTCTCGTGCGGCCTGGCGTGACCCTAGGGTAGGGTTAGCGGGCGGTGGAGGGGACCCCTGCCTGGAACCAGTCCGACCACTGAGGCGCGCAGCACTCAGCGTCCCGAGCAACTGGTTCCCTGACCTGGCGGGGTGTGGGACGCCTGTGGGAATCGGCCCTAGCAGCCGCGGAGAAAGATTCGGATCTTATGGGGAAACGTTCGGATCTTATGCGGGAAACGTTTCCGATCGGGGGCGGGTGTCTCTTCGGATCTTGGGCGGTGAAGGTTTCGAGTCGGGAAGGGATGGCGGGTCGAATCGGAACTGGAGGGCTTCGGATCGGTATGGGAGGGAGGTTCGGATATGGCGGGACCAGTGGAGAGTTCGGGTCTTACCGCAATGCCGAAGCGCGGTTCCCGGCGGGGCCGTTCGGTTCGGATCTCCGTCTTCCTCCGATCGAATCTGCCTGAGCAGCGCCTCTGCCCTGATACTCGATGCAGGGTCAGAGCGCTCGATTCGGATCGTATCCGAGTGGGCACCGTACTCTGAGGCCGCGGGGGACACTCAGATCCGAAAAATACGGCGGAGAATAAAGACACACCAGTCAGAGCTGAATGTACTGCAGAATCTGGCTTTTTTATTTACAGTCAAGCATTTATTACCTCTGCACACAATTAGAATACAATGGGACTCCTTGCCCGCCCTCCCAGGACCCATTGGCCCTTGGCCTTCAGGGAGTCACCAATTCGGACCGGATGGTCCGAATCGGCCATTTTACGATTCGAACCGGATGGTTCGAATCGGCCATTTTCCGAAACGAGAATTCCAACTGCGCCACACGAATCGGAAAATGGCGGCGAGCAAGGCAAACAAAAGGGAAAAGTCATTACACCATAAACCAACGGGGAACACTTTATTAACACCACACAATGTCACATCTAAATAAAAACTGGTAAACGGGGTGCGTGCCACCACACCCAAGTGTCCATGTCCCCACTGTCACTGCACCGCCCCTGGCTGAGGGTGCTGGGCCATCCCGTGACACTCGGTAATGCCAATGCAGCCCTGGCTTCCGAACGGAGGAAAAACATTCTCCTCAAAATGGACCCCCAGCTCTTCCACATGGCAACAAATGACCTGAGTGTTGTAGCCCAGGGCCAACTATTTGGGGACCCTTTTGCTAAAAAACTCAACTAGGTGCCTTTTCTTTACTGGATAAAGCAGAATCTACTATTAAGAGAGTTTTCCCGGGACGGGTCTCTCACAGGGACGGCAGAGGCAGGGGTCGCTCTTCCGTCCGTGCAGGTCCCACTCGTTCATCAGGCCCTTCCTACCAATATCAGTCCTACACTGACACATCCACCAGCACACAATTTTTCCCATCAAGAGCCAGACCGTGGCACGGGGGCCCGGCCCGAGGCAGAGGTCCCACTTTCAGGAGACCTTCAGGTGAGAGATTTTCAAGTTATTCCCTTTCATGGGCAGAAAATAGGGGGTCGTATCGGTCTATTTTATCATAATTGAGACTGATGCTTGGATTTTATCCACTGTTCAAGGTTTTTTGAACAATTTTGTCGAACCTCCGACGCAGCGTCATGCCCCAGCGCAGGTTCATTTCGCGCATGCTCAGGAGTCCCTGGTTTAGGAGGAGATATGAGATCTTATCCGCAAGGGCGCCGTGGAACCAGCTCATCCTTCTTCGGAAGGTTTTATGAGCACCATGTTCCTGGTGTGTAAAAAGGGTGGAGACTGCGTCCAGTGATCAATCTTCGAGAATTTAACAAGTCTGTGAGGTACAGACATTTCAAGATGGAGGGCATTCACACTCTTGAACATGTCCTGCTTCAAGACGACTGGATGGTTAAATTGGATTTAAAAGACTCCTAATTTACAGTTCCCATTCATGCTTCTCACAGGGATTATCTGCAATTTAGTTGCTCAGGCAGAGTTTGGCGTTTCACATGTCTCCCCTTTGGCCTTTCTTCAGCTCCATGGTGCTTCACAAAGTTACTGTCGCCTTGCTTCGTTCGAGAGGAGTACTTCTAGTTATCTACTTGGATGATATTCTCCTGATGTCCCACTCACGAGCTGTTCTTCTGACTCACCTTCAATGGCTATTACTCTGGGTTTCCTCGTCAACGAACAGAAATTCCTTCTGATTCCAACACAACAAACTGAGTTTTTGGGTTATCTTTTCGGACTCGCACAACCTGATGCTCTTCCTGCCTGTTTCCAAGATGCACGACATCCGAAAGGAGGTTTCATCTCTTCTCCGTCATTCAGCACCTACACTACAGATGTTGGCCAGGGTGATTGGTCTTTCGGTGGCTGCAAGGTTGGCGATCACTCCAGCTCCGCTTCATTATCGAGCCCTACACCTTCTCAAAGCTTGTTTACTACAGGATGGTTTAGATTATCCAGATGCTATCCATCTATCGGAGGATGCTTGAGAAGACCTGCAGTGGTGGCATGCTCACGTCGGCCTGGAATGGGAAACATCTGGTTCCTCCTCATCCGACCCTCGTTATAGATTCAGATGCAAACGGATTGGGCTGGGGAGCTCATTGTGATGGTTTAGAGACGTGTGGTCGATGGTCCAACTCTGAACACATTCTCCATATCAATAGCTTGGAATTGTTAGGTCTGTTACTCTTCAATGTTTCACCAAGAATTCTCCCCATCGTTACGTTCTTCGCCTCGACAATTTCTCGGCAGTGAGTTACATCAACGCCATGGGGGCCCCAGGTCGGAATCCCTGGCCCGCATGGCAACCTCCTTTTGGGACTTTTGTCTCCATGCCGATATCTGGGTCCAGGCTCAGTTCATCCCGGGACTCTCCAACCAGATCGCAGATTTGAATTCTAGACATCTGCTAGACACGGGGGATTGGCGCATTCTGTCATCGGTTTTCTCCGATATCCATTCTCTGTGGGGACCCCTGAAGTGGGATTTATTCGCGTCCAGGTTGAATACTCAACTTTCTCTCTTCTTCAGTTGAAAACCGGATCCTGAAGCGTTGGCTACAGATGCCTTTCTCCAGAACTGGTCTGGGACTCGCCATTATGCTTTTCCTCCATTTGCTCTTATCACACGGACGATTTCCCAGGTTCGGAAACAAAAGGCGACGATTGTTATAATAACTCCATTTTGGCCAGGTCAACCATGGTTCCCATCCCTGCTGGAGTTGGCGATCGACTGCCCTAGAATGCTCTCACATCACCGGGACCTCCTACAGGACGTCGACGGCTTTCATCGTCCTCTCCTCCTGCAGGACAATCTTCGTCTATTAGCTTGGCTGATTTCCGGTTCTCCTGACGAGTCCAAGACTTTTCGGTCTGATCTAGACAGCTGTGGTGGCAGACCTGGGCTACAGGGACATGTATCGTCCACGGTTCTGATTAATGCAGATGGGTTCATTGGAGTATGGGAGAACACCTGGATTCCTCTCCGACTACTTTGATTAGCTTTGAATTGGCAAATACTCGCCTCCGAGTCCTCTGATGAAATTGTGTAATTTTCCTATTTCATGACGGAAAGTTCGAATTTTAATAAGGACTCGGAGACGAGTATTTCCTGCCGGTATTCTACCCTCCCTTTGATGTACTTCTTAGTTTTGTGTCATTAAGTGATTTGTGTCTTTGTCTGTTATTTATGCGCAAGCGAAGCTTCATTATGGTTTGTTCTTTGTTTTGCGCATTCTCAATAAACGTTATTGGCTTTTGTCTTCACCTACTGTGGTTCTTCTGGCGCTAGAAATGTTTTATGCACATAGTTATGGCTCAGGGACTAATCACCTTTTCATGTCTTTGCTTTCTTTCAGCATGATGATCCTTTGGTTGCACATTGTTCAGATTTCCACATTGGATACCTTTGTTTCCTCCGTCTCCTCCCAGTTGGGATTTCTACGAGTACCTGTTGGATGTATTGGCTCGGTTCATCAAGAAAATTGGAAGAGCTACCCTAGGGGCGGAAGCTACAAGGACCGTTGGGGAAAGGACAGTGGGGGATCCTGGATTAACCCCTGTTGTGGGGGAAGTTTTTGTAACGTTGGGGGCTTCCAGCCCTACCTGTGTGCTTGAGGACAGCAAGTCTGATGCTGCTCGCTGACCACTGCCCGGTTTAAATGGAGACAGGCAGGGAGGTGATTGCATGAGGTGTGGCTTGAGTGGGGGGCGTGGTCTGGTGAAGGTCTTTAAAAACCCTCAGTATAGTTTCAGAAGTTGCCAGATCGTGGTTATCCATACCTGAGCTCCTTGTACCTGACTGCTATATTGATTTAACCTGTTACTGACCTCTGCTTGTGTTCTGACCATTCTGCCTTCTGTTGCCCTAGACTATTTGCTTGTACTACGCTACTGCTCTGATACTGACCCGGCTATTCCATTTGACCATTCTGAACTCTGTATTCCTGATTCTGGCTCGGCTGACTCCTCTCTGTATTGTTAACCCTTTTCTGTCTAGCTAGTTTACCTGGCCAATTCTAAGGACCAGACAGATAGGGATCATTCACAGCTACACTGTTGGTAGCTTCTGGGTTTTGTGGAGTGTTGGGTGTTAAGTACTGCGTGGTGGGATCCGGGAACCGTGACATTACGATCTGGCCCATATGGATCCCGCCAGATTTAACACAGCACTGGCTACCTTTGTATCCAGACAGGATGAGCAGGATCATAGGATGGATCAGTTTGCCATTGCCTTACAAACTATCCTGAATCGTACTGCACACCTGGAACCAGTTGGGGTTGCACCCCCGCCTGCTATACCTGAGCCCCCTGTCGTTCAGACATCCCAGGTACAACATAATGAGGCAGCCAGTACATAGTGAGCAAGCAGTAATTCTAGAGGTGCTGGAGATCCTGAGAGGGGCTAACAAGCTCATTACTCAGCACCTGGATATCCTGTATGCAAGGTTGCTGCAACCTCCTAGGGACGTCTTCCCAAAGGAGCCTGTTCCAGTTAAAGGTTCCAGAGGACCCCTGACCCTGGAGGAAAGGTATGGAGGAAGACTCAGGGCTTATGCTTTTATTGCGGTTCTTTCCTGCATAAAAGAATGGACTGTCAATTGCGCCCCAGAAGTTACCCTCCATGTTCCAGCCTTACCAGGCCCCAGAGTCCACTGCCCTGCACGTCGCAGGACGTCCAAAATCCACTGCCCAACAGGGAGAGACCAGGTGTAATGCCCAGCAGTGGGAAGTCAAGAGTGCTGCCCTGCAGCATGAACAATCTAAGGTGGCTGCTCAGCAGCACAAAGAATCTGAGTCTGCTGTTTGTCAGCTTCAAGTCCTGTCCATGTCTACTGTGCCTAAGCTAGCAGTTCCAGTCAAGAGTGCTGCCCTGCAGCACGAACAAATCAAGTCCACTGCCTCGCAGTGCGAGATCTGGTCCACCGCTAACCAGTTTGAGAGCCAGTCCACTGCACAGCAGTTCAAGAGACAGTGCCAAGCCAAGGTCACCACTCCACAGTGCCAAGCCAAGGTGGTTGCAAAGCACTGAGATATCAAGATTTGTTGCCGAGCCGGTAGCTGCCAAGCCACGCTCACCCGAGCCGGTAGCTGCCAAGCCACGCTCACCCGAGCCGGTAGCTGCCAAGCCACGCTCACCCGAGCCGGTAGCTGCAAGCCACGCTCACCCGAGCCGGTAGCTGCCAAGCCACGCTCACCCGAGCCAGCTGTTGCCAAGCCACGCTCACCCGAGCCAGCTGTTGCCAAGCCACGCTCCCCCGAGCCGGCTGTTGCCAAGCCACGCTCACCCGAGCCGGCTGTTGCCAAGCCACGCTCACCCGAGCTGGCTGCTGCCGCCATGTCCGAGTCGCCGCAGAGCCATGCCAAGGTCCCTGACCCACAGATCCGTACCACTGGTGCCGTGTTCGTGTTGCCGCAGTGCAGAGAGGACACTGTTGCTGTCCATTTCGCGTCCTGTACCAGGGGTAGGAGACGCAAAAGGACTGGTGCCAGTGCCTTCCAACCTGGACCCAGCTTTGGCTCCCAAGAGGTCTGTACCTCAGGCCCGCAAGCCTGAGAGTCGAGTCTTGTCCCTGCTGGATGTTTCCGAGCCTCTAACGGTGCTATTATATGCCTTGAGGACCGAGAGGTGTATGAGAGGGCTCTACGTATATACAAGACCCATTGACTTTTTTCTTGTCATTTTTCTTGTTGTCCTCTTTTGAGCATCCGGCGTCTGCTCGTGGAGAGGGGGGTACTGTAACGTTGGGGGCTTCCAGCCCTACCTGTGTGCTTGAGGACAGCAAGTCTGATGCTGCTCGCTGACCACTGCCCGGTTTAAATGGAGACAGGCAGGGAGGTGATTGCATGAGGTGTGGCTTGAGTGGGGGGCGTGGTCTGGTGAAGGTCTTTAAAAACCCTCAGTATAGTTTCAGAAGTTGCCAGATCGTGGTTATCCATCCTGAGCTCCTTGTACCTGACTGCTATATTGATTTAACCTGTTATTGACCTCTGCTTGTGTTCTGACCATTCTGCCTTCTGTTGCCCTAGACTATTTGCTTGTACTACGCTACTGCTCTGATACCGACCCGGCTATTCCATTTGACCATTCTGAACTCTGTATTCCTGATTCTGGCTCGGCTGACTCCTCTCCGTATTGTTAACCCTTTTCTGTCTAGCTAGTTTACCTGGCCAATTCTAAGGACCAGACAGATAGGGATCATTCACAGCTACACTGTTGGTAGCTTCTGAGTTTTGTGGAGTGTTGGGGGTTAAGTACTGCGTGGTGGGATCCGGGAACCGTGAACAGTTTTTTTGTTTGTTTCACTTCAAAAATGTTAATATATTCTTTTGCTGCTGAGGAAAATAAATGAAAAGAGAGAAGGCAAATACTCGCCTCTGAGTCCTTATTAAAATTTCGAACTTTCCGTCATGAAATAGGAAAATTCCACAATTGTTACAGAAACAAAAGTAATAAAATGCAAGATATTAAAAACACACAAATACACAGATTAA